>PVKS010022694.1:0-33396 GCA_004027875.1 Aplodontia rufa
CCCCCTTCTCCTTCCTCCTTCCTCCTCCTTTCTCCTCCTCTTCTTCTTTGGCACTGGGGATTGAATTCAGGGGCTCTCAATCACTGAGCCACATCCCCAGCCCTTTTTATTTTTTGTTTTGAGACAGGGTCTAAGTTGCTCAGGGCCTCGCTAGGTTGTGGAGGCTGGCCTTGACATTGCAACCTTCCTGCCTCAGCTTCCAGAGTTCGGGGGTTAGAGGTGTGCGCCACAGCCTCCAGCCTCCCTTTCCCTTCCTCCTCCTCCTCCTCCTCCTTTTTGGAGAAAGAATTGATTTTATTTCTTTTTCATCTGGTTTTGTTCTGCTGACACTCAGTTGAGCCGCTGCTCCAGCCCCCCCTTCCTAATGCAGTTGTCAGTGAATTTGCTGGGATCAATGATAGGCATTTGTGTCATGGAGCTCAGCAAATATCATCCTTTTTGAACAGCGCTGTCTTTGTGGCTATTGAAATGCGGCTAGTAGGACTAAAGAAATGGATGTTTAATTTAGTTTATTAAAATTTAAATTAAAAACAGACACTCGATTAGACCGACTCGCCATCCTGGTTCTCCTGGCAGGATGTTCTGGGCTAAACCCAGGACAGCGCTGGGTGACTGGGAATGAATTGGTCACCACAAATGTTTAGGGGCCTGTAAACATACGCGTGGAACAATTTGAGTATGGAGATCAAATTTTTCAAAGGTAATAAATGTTATGAAATATACATACAGATCAAGCATTTGGGTTGAAGATTGACTAAATTGAGTGGAATTGAGTGTGTAGCACACACAGGGATTTGAAGACTTTGAAGGAAAATATGTAAAACAGTTCACGGAGCCAGGCACCTATAATCCCAGTGACTCTGGAGGCTGAGACTGGAGGATCACGAGTTCAAGGCCAGCCTCAGCAATTAGCCAGACCTTGTCTCAAAGTAAAAAATAAAAGTGTCTGGAGATGTGACTCAGTGGGGAAGCACCCCTGGGTTCAATCCTCAGTACAAAAAAAAAAAAAATTAAGACAGGGCTGAGTGAGCTCAGTGGTAGAGTTCTTGCCTCCCATGTGTGAAGTCTTAGGTTTGACCCAGCACTGGAAAGAAAGAAAAATTAAAAAGTTAGATCCCATCCCTGACCTGCTGGAAGTCCTTCTGTGGTTCCTGCTGGCTCAGAGTCAAAGCCAAAATCTTCACAATGGCTTTGGAAGCATGACTGGGTCCCACCTGCCCAGGGTTTAGGATCAAAGCCAGGGCCTGATTCATGCTGGGCAGCCCCCAGCACCCTCCCCGCGTTGCATCCACAGGCCAGCAAAGCCTCAGCCTGGGCCGGAGGTGAGGCTCCTGGAAACCACCCCAGAAGCCCCTGCAATGCTGGTTCCTGCCTGGGAAAATCTGATGCAGAACCAGAACGGATTTACCCCACGAGTGTCCCCACACCAGCCCTTCCCTGTTAAGGACTCGCAGTCCAGCGCGCTTCACGGTTCCTTCACTGCTCGGGTTGGAGCTTGGATCTCGAGTGCACCCAGGCACCATGTCAAAGGCTTAACCTCAGCGTGGTGTCATTGGGATGGGGTGGATTCTTTAAGAGGTGGGCCAAGCAGGAGGCCTTGGGTCACCTTGGCTGGAGGGGACTTGCAGGACCCCTGTTCCTGGCAGTGATGTGAGTGGTTTGCTCTGTGCAATACCCCAACCACGATGTGTGGCCGGCTTTGCTGGGGACTCACTCCACGCATGAACAAGCCATTCCAAAATCCCTTAAAGGAATAATCTTTGAGTTAGAAAAAAACAAACCCTCTAGAAATGTAATTGCAAACCTCTCTCCAGAAAACACCAACAACATCTTTCTAATTATTCTTTGATCACCAACTGGCACACTTCACCGGCCAAACACGGAAAACACGGAAGCTATTTTGGTAGCAGCTTCTCCCCCTGAGGAACTGGAGACTGAACCCCTGAGTCTTCACCCCTGAGCCACACCTTGCCCCTTCTGGTTTTAATTTCATTTTGAGTCAGGGCCTCACTGCGTTACCCAGGCTGGCCTTGAACCTGTGATCTTCCTGCCTCGGCCTCCTTGTAGCTGTGATGACAGGTGTGGGCGAGAGCACCCAGCTTGGGTGACTTTTTTGGATATGACTTCAGAGTTACAGAAAAGTTGGAAGAATAACTCCCGAGTATACTGCTCACCCAATTTCCCAGAGCCATATTTTTGCCCTGTTTGCTTTGTCCTTATTTCTTTGAGTGTAAATAAATATGTATGTAATGATGCACACGCCCCCTTAACTCAGAGTGTATCACCTCCCGGCTCCCCCGCCTCCCAACGCAGGCTGCAGGCTCGCAGTAGCAAACTGGGATGCTTTGAGAGAAGAAAGGGGGCCCTCTTGTGGTCACGGTTTATCTCCATCAAAATAATTCCTTACCTATTCTGGGTACAGTTATCGTTATCCCTCCTTATCTGTAGGGGACTGGCTCCAGGACCCCACGAGCGCTCCTCTCTTCTATAAAATGGAGCAGCATTTGCGTAGAATCTATGCACAACCTCGGGCTGTAACTAATCTCTGGAGGATGCGCTCTGTGCTGAGCAGTTACCGCACTGCATTGTTTAGGGACTAACGACCGGAAAGATAGTCTTGCATACTCAATACAGACATCTTCTTTCTTTCTTTCTCTTTCTTTTCTCTCCCTCTCTCTCTCTCTCCTGTTGCTGGGGATGGAACCCAGGGCCTTGCACATGCTAGGCAAGTGAGCCGCACTCCAATCCACAGGCTACACATTCAAACAGCGACATTTCCAGGGACTGGCTGGCTCCTCGGAGGGTGGCCGGTGCTTGGTGGGCATGTGTTCACAGTGATTTCTCTTGTCTTTTGCTTTCATTCAAACGGTTAATTAAAAACCTCCAATAGCTGTGTTGCACCTGTCACTCTGGGCCTGCCTCCACCCAGGGACCTGAGAAAGGCTGGGGCTGGGTTCCCTGGCAGAGGGCAGGTGCGGCTTCCCTGAGTGCGACAGCAGCAGAAAGGACGCCACTCCTCTGTCCCTCCCGTCTACCGTGCCAACAGCACACGCCACCGCATGGGGGTATATTGCCACGTTCTAATTCTGTCCCTCGCTAGTGGAATCTACGAGAAGGGGTGCAAGGATCTCTGTGATTAGTTTTCAGCTGTGTCCCTTCAGTGCAAAGCAGCTTGGGCAGATGGTCACTTTTGCTTATGGACGCACAACGGCCTGGAAGTCCGCCCGAGGCAGTCGCAGGACACCGCTCTCAGTGGGCGGCTGGTGCTTCCTGAGTATTTGCTGGGCTTCTCCAAGGCTCAGAGAACCACGTGCGAATGAGAAAATGCGAGCTAGGTCGCCCCCTAGCGTCTGCGACGGAACTGCGCCGCCCTCCCTGGCGGAAACGGCCACGTGGAGAGGAACGGATGCAGCACCCGAGGGGAACGTCTCCCACAGTCTCCCGGTGGTGTAGGCCCCGGGAGCGTGCGGAGGAAGGCGCTCGTCTGAGCGTCCACGGAGGAGGCCATCGGGTGCCGACCCGCGCGACGGAGCCCGGCTGCGAGGCCCGATTCTGGACAGGGCCACGCCTCAGGGCGGGGCGCGAATCTGGCCACGCCCCCAATCAGCCGCGCTTCGGGCACGCCCAGAGAGGTGCGGGACCAACCCCAAGGTTCGACGCGCCCCGGAAGTTGGGGAAAGAGCGATTCTCTGATCAGCGATTGGAGACATGGCCTGTCTCCCATTTTGGAGGCTCCACCAATCCCAGGGCCGAGCTGGCCTCTTCCGCTTCCGGCACAAACGGAACCGGAAGTTGGGGCTCGCCATGGGCCGGGGCGGTTTTTGGGGGGGCTGAATGTGTCCCCAGCCGTCCTCCTGAGGACAATTTCTCTTCTCTCCACCGCGCCTGGCCTCGCGTGTCCTTGGCGGCCAGTACTCGATGGAGGCAGGCGGCGGTTTGGTCAGAGGGCGGGGAGTTCAAAGGGCAGAGGGCGGGATCATCTTGAAGCGGACTTCCGGGAGGCGGGTCCCGCCGCGGCCCTCGCGTGGGACCCGGGGGATGCGTGGGGTTTAGACGACGCCCACTCGCCACGGGGTCCGCGCGGGCTCGGCGAGTCGCGGCCGCGTGGTCCGGGGCGGCTTTCCCTGTGAAGCGCGAGATAAGGTGGCCGGGATCGGCCCGCGCCTGGCCCGGGAGTGGAGCCGGATCGATTGCCCTGTGCCCGAGGACGCCCTGCCGCAGCCGGTCACTCCGTGGGCAGAGTCGTCCGCGGCTTCCAAGACAGTGCTGGGTCAGGGACGGCTGATGGGACACTTGATAGCCACCGCGTCGCCCTGGGGACACACGGCTTCCTGTTGCCGCTGGCACTGCCCGGCCCTGACCCCCGCAGCCTGTGGGAGGCCGCGCACGCTCCTCCCAGCCCCACCTGCCTTCTCTCGGTCGCTGGAGTCCGGGCACCGAGGCTGCTGCGCAGGCGCCAGCCAGGCGCGTTGCTGGGAAGGTGCGCAGGGTCTCCACACCGGTTAGGAGGGTTAGGTAACAGCACCTGCATGTGGCCGGTAGCGGGAGCTATGCGACGTGCCCATCCTGTGACTGTCATCGTTTTTTGGAGGGTAGGAGCTGCTGGGGATCCAACCCAGGGTCTGCAGTGCTGACCACATATATGCTGTACCGCTGAGCCACATCCGCAGCCCCCCTTTTTTTTAAAAAAAAAATTTGAGAAAGGATCTCCCTAAGTTACTTAGGGCCTCCATAAATCACTGAGACTGGCTTAGAACTTGTGATGCTCCTGCCTCAGCCTCCCCAGTTGCAGAGATTACAGACATGCACCACACACCCGGCTGGAGTTCCATATTTGAAAGGCATAGTGTGTATGTAATTAATTATCAGATTAAATGGAGCAATTTCTTGGGAAAAATTGGACCAAGTATGGTACCAAATGGTATGCCTCTGATTTCTGCCCCCTGTCATTTGGGTGAGTCCCTTAAAAGGAACCAAAATTCCCAGTTGTCCTGTGGATTCTCAGAGATGTCCTCAGCACAAATATTCAGTGGGCCCTCAGTGGCCAGTGGTTCTGCACCCTTGGGTTCAACCAACATGGCTTGGAAGTATTTTAAAAACAGTGTCTGTGCTGACCAGGTAGGCTTTTTTCTTCTCAGTTCCTAAACAAGGTGGGTAAGAGCTGTTTGATAATATTGGCCTTGTGCTAGATAACAGGTGATCTGGAGTCCGTGGGATGGAGGACGTGGGTTGGTTCTGTGCAAGTACCACCTGTTTTTCGTGCTGGGGATCGAATGGTGGGGTCTTGCTCATGTCACTGAAGCCCTGTACCACTGAGCTACACCTCCGCATTTTACAATTTTAATTTTGAGACAGGATCTCACTAAGTGGTTCAGGTTGGCCTCAAACTTGCCATCCTCCTGCCTCAGACTCTCAAATAGCTGAGAGTACAGTTGTGTTCCACTGTACCTGGCTTACATTTTAAATTGTAATAAGAACTGCCGGAGCCCCCTTGGCGTGGCCTGCATGGTGTGAAAGTTCTTCTGGCGCCTTGAAAGTGCCACTGTTCTCAAGGCCTTCATGGAAGCTTGGAAGATTGGGTCAGCTGTTAGTCGTGTGACCATAGTGATGGCGATGAGTTGTTCACACATCTTTAACCGTTTGAAGTTCTCCCAAGACAAGTTTCCCCAGGCTAGATTTCACTGACCTAGGCTTGGTCATAAAGATTTTATGTCCAGGGCTGAAGCGGTGGCTCAGTGTTTGGAACCCTTGCCTGTTATGTGCAAGGACCCAGGTTTGAACCTCAACACCGTGTACACAACTAAGTGTCAGAGAAACAAAGGCCAGATGGAAAAATAAATAAAAATTGATTCTTTCTCTCACTGTTAAAAAGAAAAGATTTTATGTCCATAGTTATTTTTTTCTACCATGTCTGATTTCTCAGAGTGAATTCTTTCTGTTTTCAGTGCTGTCTGCCGGCAAGACTCTGTGTGTGTGTGTGCGTGCGTGCGCACGTGTTTGTGAGGTCTCTGGTGTACGTGTGATCTCGATGACTCTGAAGGTCCTATACGGTAGCCCCTTGCATACATGTGAACATGTATTGCTTTTAGTTTCATTTAAATCGTTTAGTGTGGCCAGGTGTGGTGGCCCATGCCTATCATCCCAACTTCTGAAGAGGCTGAGGCAGAGGGTCATAAGTTTGAGGCCATCCTGGGCAACTTAGATTCTGTCTCAGACTGAAAAATAGAGAGGGCTGGGGATGTGGCTCAGTGGTAGAGTACTTGCCTAGCACGTATTGGGCCCTGGATTCAATCCTTAGCACAGAAGAGAAAATTTTAGTGTGCATTTTTCCTTTGTTTTACTTTTTTTGAAGAGAGGGACAGTGAGACAGAAGCAATTTTATTTAGTTTTTCATGTGGCTTTCATTGCTCGACACTTCATGGTGTGTGTGGTGCTGGGGTTTGAACCCGGGTCCTTGCACCTGCCAGGCAAGCGCCATGACTGCTATGCCACTGTTCCAGCCCTGTATCCCTTTTCTGAACCCGCCCAGTTTAAAATCAGCCAACCAGAGGGGGCAGTTCTTTAGGGCTAAGTTCCTGGGGACTGCCTTCCCCGTGTGCTTTGCGTCTGGCCTCCTTTGTGAGTGCTCTCTCCTGCAGAAGTCAAGTCCATCTTGCTCATCCGCTTTGGACTGTGCATCTGTTTTATTGCACGCCCAGTATTTCTAACAGTTTGGTGTTCATTGTGGGGCACAATGAGTCACCTGGGGGTCGTGAGGCTCCTTAGGGGGTTGTGGTAGCCCTGAGGTGGGAAAGCACCGATTCCTGAAGCCAACCAGACTCTCAAGGTTGGGAGTGGATCAGCAATGCAGGGAGAGGGCCCAGAGCAATCACGGTGACCAGGTAACTTTGTGCATGGAGCAAGGTGGGGAATCTATCCTGGGCTTCAGAGAGAAGTACTCCCTTGGTCGGGACCCCCGGAGGTTGAGTGCAACTGAGACACACACCAGTGCAAGAAGTCCCCGGAGAGGGAGGGCTGAGACTGTGGAGAAACACAAGACCACAGCCAGGAAAAGGGGATGGGGGTGTGCGAGAAATCCCTAGAGTGGGTTGATGGCCGCGCACGGCTGTGGAGGATCGGGCTTGTGCGTGGGACGGAGACCGGAAAGGCGATGTAGATGCAGGGCGGTGGAGCGAGGCTCCCCCAGCTCTCCCCACAGCGCTTGCTGGAAGACACTCAGGAGTGACTGCCAGAGAACACACGGTTTGATCCAATCAACGTCATCGTAAGCTAGAAAGGGTGCAGCCGCACTGGTGAAGAACACCCCAAGAACAGTGTGGGTGTAGCAAAGGCGGCTGTTGTCTGGGGACGGGGCCACCTGTAGGCATCCAGGGTGCTCTGATGGCTTGGAGGTGTGGCCGCCTGCAGGCACAACTCCTGTGTCCCACGGTGTGCTCCCCCAGGCTGCCATCTGATCACCTCAGTGCCTCACGGGGTCTGCAGTGTCTCCCCCTTCTGTTTTGGTTTAAGAACCAGAGGCACCAACTAGGAATTTCTTGATGTTGAAACCTTAATCAGTTCCATCCGAGTTGGCAGACTGCACAAATAAGAATAAAAGAATTGTAAGAATCATTAACCCAGTTAGCCCCCATACACGTGTAGAAAAATATTTAAGAGCATTTAAGTAGAAATACCATCGGCCAGGCTTTCCCATGTAGCAGCATTCTCAAAAGTAGGAGCTTCAGCACTGGATACAGAAAACCTGGGATTGTAATTGTAAAATATCCCCAATGAGGCACAATGCAAAGGATGTAGGCCTAATGAACGATTGTATCTTTCCCCATTCACGTTCGCTAAGACTGTAATGAAGTTTTGTAATGAACATTGTAGTGACACCGCAGTCTCTGAGACCGCCTCAAGTCCTGAACTTCTCTCACCGTGACACTGAATCCCCTAGCATTTCCTGGTCGGCATGGACCTGGCCTTGTCGAGTCTCAGGTTTTTCTTTCAGTCTGGACTTCTTGATGTAATCCAACAGCTGCAGCAGACGTGGTCACACCAGCGAGGACCAGCACTGCAGTGGTAGGCCACCACGGGAAATGCTTGCCGCGCTGCTTCAGCTGTCCTAGTTCCTGTAGGAAGGCAGTAGAAGGAGTCTTGTCCCCAAACTGCAAGAGGCCTTTTCAGAGTCGTCATGCCAGCGTCTTTAGTCCATGCTGTCCTACTAATAATTTCCTGTGGAGTTCACATTCCCGACAGGGTGTTAAAAGCATTGAACTGACATCGCGCTGACCGTTCCGGTTTCCAGGAAGAACAACGGTTAAAGACACCCTTTTGCACGAGTTGCTGTTAGAGAAGCGGGATTGTTGGGAGCATGTCCGCCCCAGGCTTTTAGAGGTTCTTTAAGGAGGCCCAGTTTCCACGTCGAATTTTGTGAAGGGCCCTTCCCCTGCGAAGCCCAGGGGGCTCGGGCCTGTGGATCCGGGATGGAGGTGCGCATTTTGCACCAACTTTCCTGTGCCTGCCCGTTTCTTCAGCTTTCAAGGGTGCAGGCCGTAGACACATTGCTCAAGGTTCGCAACTGTGCCTTCCACATCTTAGTGGCTAGAGGATGTCCCCCAGCATTCAGTTTCCCTTTCTTTATCCTACATCTCTATCTCCTTCCCACCTGGAGACTTCGATCCCTTAGTCTTAAGGATTGGTGAGGGGGGAAGATCCATCTTCAGCAGCTACGCCAGGCTGGCACAGGGCTCTGAACCTGCCTAGTCAGGGACCCAAGTCCCATCCTGACTGTTCTGAAGGAGGCATGCTGGTCTCAGTCCCAGGGATGGGTTGAAATTCTTGTTACCATCCTCTTAACATGGAATCGTTGCAGTCTGGAAGATACAAACTTTATTAGATCAGAAAGATGGAGTTGAGCAATAGGAGCAGAAGTACGGCCACCAGAGGCCCTGACAGTGGTAACAGCCACCAAGGTGTGGAAAGCAGACACTAATAATTTTATTTGCCCGTACACATCCCGGAATCTGGATCTTTTAAGCTTGTCTGTCAGGTCAGAAAAGTGAACTGAATACCAACATGGTTTTAGCAGTCTCCTCTGATTATTATCAGACACACATGCATAAAACTTTTTTAAAAAAATCCTTTACTCGGTTTTGGTAAGGCTGACATAAATATACATCAAATTGCATTTCAGAGGACAAGACTCCCTTTAAAGAGCTGTCCATTTATGATTATTCTGTGGTTAAACTTTTCCGCCAGGTGTTTAAGACCAAGTTGGTATGAGATGGACCTTGTTCCTAGCTATTGTTAAGTCATCTGAGATTTCCAGGTTCATTCTTGGGGGACTTGTGAAAAGCCTCTTGGCTCTTCTGCAATTGTGCCATTTACCAGGACGGATCAGGTCCTGCTGACCACATGTGGCTTCTCTGGGAAGCACCAGGGACATCTCCCTGTCCGATGACCCTCCTTCTGCAGCATGCACACTGGTTGGATTCCTGTTCTCCGGGTCCTTATGAGTCCCCTGATCAGGAGTTTGGGTGACACTCACCAGAGGTGCGGGGCCTGTTGAGGTGTCCATTCATTCTCTGGGTCTTGGCTGACTTTAAAGGGCAGTTGCCAAAAAGTATTGATTTTTTTCCTTGGCCCTTTTTTTCCTTGACTTTACAAGTTTTGATTTTAAATACTCAGCAGGCTAATTTCACCAGTTTGAAGTAGGAATACTGAGCTTTTAATTTAATGTCTATAATTTTACAGTTACTTAGCCCAGCCTTTCATTTGATTGGGGTCAGTACTAATATTGGAAGTCAGCCTTACTTACCCTGGTTTGTCCTGTAGGTGATGGCTTACTATCTCCAATTAACTCAGGTTGTCATATTAGAAGCTGTACTTCTGCAAAGCTCTAACAGACAACAGTTATAAAGATTGCAAAAAAGAACACTAATGTATCTTTGGGTATCTTTTTAGCCTTTACAAAAACCCTATATCTTTATCAGTTCAATTACATATGAAATTCTTTACAAGTTCCACCTCCTTTTTTAAAATCCAAGTGCCTTTTACAATTTACCCAAACCTTTACTTAGCTGTCTATTATACCCCCTGTTGATTTTGAGACCACAGTAATATTTACAACAACAATCTATCTTTGGAACATATCTTTAAATAAGCTTAATTCAAGCCTACTGTAGAGCCATCCTCCTGAGGACTAAGGTGAGAGGAGGGTCTTAGATGAGGCCGGCCTCCTGACAACTCTTAGATAAAGTGTTATTTTCCAAAGCAGGCCTTTCCCTCTTAAATATCATTTTATATCGTCCTCATATATTTTTGAATCTATATAAATATCAATTAACGGGGCTGGAGCGGTGGCTCAGTGGTTTAGGCGCTTGCCTGGCAAGCATGAGGACCAGGGTTCAAACCCCAGCACCATGTACACAACTGAGTGTTGGAGCAACTAAGGCCTTGTGAAAAACTAAATAAAGTTGTTTCTCTCTTTGTCTCTCACTGTCCCTCTCTCTTTAAAAAAATAAAAATAAAAATAAATATCAATTAACACAATACAACCTTACATCTGAAACATGAATTAAAAGTTAAGAGGGCTCCTAATTTTCCTTTTGTGGAAAATTTTTTACATTCCACATTGTTAATCTTTAAATAAACTAAGATCTCCTTATTACTTTCAAAAGTATATTTAAATTTTCATGCAAGAGTAGAGAGTAGCACAAATTTTATATATCACCTATTAATAACAGGTAATTTTTATCCAATGACAAAAAATTAAGTGGCATCAATGAGTCCCCAGTGGAGACTGTTGTTCCTGCATGAGTCTGAAGGAGGCCCCACTGCAGACAGCTTTAGCATCAGTGAGTCCCCAGTGGAGACTGTTGTTCCTGCATGAGTCTGAAGGAGGCCCCACTGCAGACAGCTTTAGCATCAGTGAGTCCCCAGTGGAGACTGTTGTTCCTGCATGAGTCTGAAGGAGGCCCCACTGCAGACAGCTTTAGCATCAGTGAGTCCCCAGTGGAGACTGTTGTTCCTGCGGGAGTCTGAAGGAGGCCCCACTGCAGACGGCTGAGTTTGGAAACACCAGCCTGGTAGAGTGCCCTCCTACGCTTTACATTTCAAAAGGCTTGGAGAACAAAAATGTATCTGACAAACAAAGACCACTAAGTGTCAATTACACAGGTGTCCTTATATTAACTAGGTTCAACTTTTAAAATACACATATAGGAAACAGTGTTAATGATCAGAAACAGACTTCTCTTCGGTGTAAAAATGCATCTCATTTACATAACAATATTAGAAACTTCCATAACATTAAACAAGGCTTAGATACACATCTGGTTCTTAAATGTGTTTCTAGTTACATATTAAGGTGTCAGCTATATTGTAGTAACTCAAAGTAGTTGTTCATTTAAACAGCAATGACATAATCATTTAAAAGAGTTTAAAACAGGTACAAAGTTTAATTCCTTAAGATTTTGTTTTCCTAAGTAATAAAGCCTAACAGATAAGAAATAGTCTTGATAAGAGCAGGTCAGTGTTTTAAGGAACCGTAGCTCCTTCGGCACATAGAATAACAGTTCATTAGTATTTGACCTTAAGTTACTTTAACAGATTGCGACAATCACACAGAGACTTTTTTCCCAGGGCTGAGGACTGTGCTAGACAAGCGCTCTGCCAGGAGCTAAATCCCCTGCCCCGCACACATGCTTTTGATAGTTACCTCCTGGAACTTAGGCAGCCACTCTGCGGCTTGTTTATTCTATCACAGGGAACACTTTCTCCTCCAGAAGCGTTTCCTTCATCCGCGTTTCCACACCTATGCAGGTGCGTCTGGGGCTTGCAGCCTTTCTCCACCTGGCCTCCCAGGAGGTTCCACCAGGCTGCCACCAGATCTGCTCAGCGCCTCAGGATGTCTGCGCAGGGTGTGCAAGAGCCCTCCAATAAAGGGGGCTGAGCACACAGGAAGAAATTTAATTACAGGGAAAGAACGGGGACAGGGAAGAGCGGATCTTTTCCTTTGAGGGAGGACGAGTGGCCACCTGCGCCTGTGACCTCAGCGTGCACCTTGGCTGCAGACTCTGCTCCCGTCTCCCACCTGCCCAGGCCTTTCCGCGTCTGGGTCCCCCGTGGAAACCTGTGGCGGCCCTGGTTAGCCGGCGTGTTCCGCCGCGCCTGTGCGCCGTGCCCGTCGCGCACGTGGTATCAAGGTTGCCGGAGCCCGAAGCTCACATTTGCTGCATGGGTTCAAACGCCTTTCAGCGCACGCGACTTAAATAAAACGTTCCCCAAAAAGACGAATCCAAGTTGGCAGGAGTAAAAGCTGCCTTTGAAACTACTAGCCCACCCTTTGGATGTCCATGGTCCTGAAAGCTCAGTCCTTGTCCCTATGCCAATTCAGTAGTGAGGAAACGGCTTGAGGGGAGCGCTTGTTGCTTTGCGGTGGTCGGGGACAGGCTCAGGTCCTGGAGGCTGTGATTCTGCCCATCAGGGAGAACAGAAGTTTTTAAAGGAGCTGTTCAGAGGCTCCGCCAGGTGTTGCCCGTGGGGAATGAGGTTCACGCCATGGGGAATGAGGTTCACCCCGTGGGGATTGAGGTTCAACTCGTGGGGATTCAGGTTCACCCTGTGGGGGTTGAGGTTCACCAGTGGCTAGGACAGGGATTTATTTGTGTCATTTCATGCTTTTTTATTAAAGAGAAAGGGACAGTGAGAGAGAGAGAATCAATTTTATTTAGGTTTCCCACTTGGCTTTCATTGCTCTGACACCTCCTTGTGTACCTGTGCTGGGGTTTGAACCCGCGTCCTTGCGCGTGCCAGGCAAGTGCAGTAACTACTGAGCCACCGCTCCAGCCCCTCATTTCATGTTTTGAACTGGGTAAAGGTAATCTGTTACCAGTAAGTTATATAGAATCTTGTGTTGCTTTTTACATGCGGATAGAAATTTTAAAGTATTTTAAAAGATAATGATACTCTGATTTATTTAAAGGTTGAAAATATGGATCATGGAAGAGTTTTGCCATTTAAAAATTTTTTTTCCACAAAAGGAAAGTTAAGAGCTCTCGGTGTCTGTCAGATGCACGTTTCAGATGCAGAGTTGTATTCTGCTATTTGTCAAGAGCCTGCCTTGCCTGAGCTGAGCCTCTGTTCTCACCCTACTCCACGCCAGGATGGCTCCAAAGGAGGCTAACCTTAGGGTCACTTAAAGTTATATTGAAAAGATAGATTTGGGGCTGGAGCGGTGGCTCAGCGGTTACAACGCTTGCCTGGTATACCTGAGGACGCGGGTTCAAACCCAGCACCACATACACAGCAGAATGTCAGACAAAAACCACATGAAAAACTAAATAAGACTGATTTTCTCTCTCTCACTATAGACTCTTATTGTAAAGATCACTGTGATCGCAATAAAACTCATCATATTTAAGGAAAGTGATGGGTTTCCCCACCTTTGAAGTAAAGATCCATTTCTTAAAAATCATATGTTAGGTTTCTCTTCTACTTAATCATTTCTGAGATTACAGGGCCTCCTAGCGCAGGCATCATCTCTGGAATTCCCAGGACAGTCACATCAGCCGGCGACCACTGACTTTCCTTATCCAGGTTTGGAAGGAAAACAAGCTGGATCCTGCTTGGGAAGAGTCCTACAAAGCCTGCTCCTGACTGAGACAGCTGTTTGGACCGCAGGATGAGGTTGGACTTGCCATGCACAAGTAAAGGGAATCACTTTCAAAAGACTCTAACAATGTTCACGGTGACGCGGAAGACCAGGTCCTGGAAGCTGATCGTTAATGTAACCCAGACCACTGCCCCTCTGGTTGTTAGACCTGACGCCCGTCAGGTACCCCGCTGTGGAAATTCACAGAATGAGGGGCAATTATCTGGGACAAATACCATTGTCCAGCATATTCTGGAGAAATTAATCTCTGGAAATTTAATAATGATGTTATCAAGATTACATTTGAAGTAAAAGATTTACAACAGTTTTTTTTAAAAAGTGAGAGAGAGGGAGAGAGAGAGAATCAACTTTATTTGGTTTTTAATATGGCTTTCATCGCCCCAACCCTTAGTTGTTTACGTGGTGCTGGGGTTTGAACCCACGTCCTCACACAGGCCAGGCAAGTGCCGTAACCACTGAGCCACCGCTCCAGCCCCTACAACCAATTCTTCAAGTGGAAATTAGGTACAATGAGAGAGTGCGTGGATGGAAGGGGTTCAATATTCTGTTTGCTCATTGGGTAAAAGTGACGGCTATGCTTGGAGCAGCCGGGCAGGAGGGCAGAAAGCCCCAGTGGTCCCATTCCCGCCTGGCTGGACCTCAGAGCCTATGGGCGCGAGCTGCACGATGTCCCTCTCTCAGGAAAGCACGGCCTGGGGACACAACTTTTGGTGCACTCTGTCACTGTTGTTCCTGGCAGCTGAGGGCCTTAGGCAAGACCCGCCCCCACCAGGTCATCTAACAGGCTTCGGCTTTGTCAGAGCCAATTGCTCCTCGTGCCTCTCTAGATGGGAGCAATATCTGGCTGCAGTGACAGCTGTCCTTAGAGAAGACATCTGATCAAGCGCTGCTATAGATCACCCTGGTGTCTGGTGGCACTGGGGGGGGGGGGTTATTTGAGACCGCAGCCGCAGGCTGGAGTGGAACCTGCTCTTCAGTTCAGTTGGCTGTCCCGCACGCCTTGGCATCTCAGATCAAATCAATCCCAGGTCTTTAGGAGGGAGAGGGGTCTCTCCTCCCCAGAGCCATTTGTCCCCCATATTTGTGTAGATTTAATCAGAATTCCTCAAGAGGTGCCGCATGAGTTCAAAGCTAGGAATCAGATAGCAACAAGTTTTGAATCAGTTTTCTTTCTTTCGTTTTTTGAGAGAGGGACTGTGAGAGAGACAGAGAAAAAAGGAATTTTATTTAGTTTTTCAAGTGGCTTTCATTGCTCTGAGACTTTGTTTTGTGAGTGGTGCTGGGGTTTGAACTTGCATCCTTGTGCATGCCTGGCAAGCAGGGTAACCACCGAGCCACCGCCACAGCCCGGAATCAGTTTTCTTTTGGTGGTCTACAATAAATAAAATCATAGACTGGATTAATTACATTGATCATAATCAACAATGGGTTTTTAATTATAGGAGAGAGGCTCTCGGGAAATGCAGAGAATTAGATGCCACTAACGGAATCAAGTGGAAAGGACTAATCACATTTATTGTTGTCCCATTAGTTGTACTGGGAGTCCTGGTATTGCTAGATATTGCTTAACTCCACGTCCGGGAGGTCTTATCCAAGGACTGATGGAGCCTGCTCTCACCAACTCCAGTCTATCAGAATAATCCTGTATTAAATTCAGTTGAGCATGAAAGTCAAACTTTCCAAATTAGAAGAAAAGATTTTATAGGCTCATATAAGAGGTGGAAACTGTAAGATTCATGTTTTCTTATCTATCAAAGTTAAACCTGCAGTACAACATGAGCACGTTTGCCGCAAGGTAAATTTGATGTGCATAATGAACCGATTTTTTTTTTTTTAGGTTAGGTTCACCTAAAAATAGTATAATGGACTAATTTTTTTAAAGAGGAAGAATCAATTTTACTTATTCATCTGATTTTGGTTTTCTGACAGTTGTGCTTGTGGTGCTGGGGCTCGAACCCGGGTTCTTGTGCATGCCGGGCAAGTGCTCTGCTGCAGAGCCACCGCTCCAGGCCCTGATGAAGCGATTTGAAGTTAGAGAACCACGCGGTCAGAAAGAAGCAATAAAACAAAGAGCTGCATAGCAGGTGTCCAGGTGCAACCGAATCCCTCTCTGAACCCGCCCCATTTTAAACCAGCCAATCGCAGAGACTGTAACCCGAGCTCCTCCAATCAGAGAACCTGAGCTCCTCCAATCAGAGAGGGGGCGGTGCTTCATCGGGGTAGATTAGCCTGGGGACCGCAGCCCGCGCGGCTTCTGGCCGGATTCCGTCTGTGCGGGTCTTCTGCAGAAGTCCATCGGCCTTGCTCACCCACCGGCCTTGCTCACCCACCGGCCTTGCTCACCCACCTCTGAGCGTGTTTGTTTTAACGCACGCCCGGTGTTTCTAACAGTGGTGCCCAGTGACTGAGCCAGGCACAGCAGGCCACCTGCAGGACCACGGAGACAGGCAGCGGCCTGGTGGGGGCTGGGAGGGGGCAGGAGCTGGTGTTAGGTGGGGCAGAGCGTCCTGGAGGAGGTGGCGGCGCTGCACAGCGTGGCCCCGCGCGGTGCACTTGGACACGAGTTTAACTGTCAGCTGTACGTTTCATGTGTTCTACCACGAAACACCCTGCCCATCAGCGAGTTGTGGAACTGAGTCCAGCGTGGCCTCCCAGGCAAAGGGGGACCTTTGAGCGTGCCACTGAAACCAGAACATTTTACGCGGGAGGGCAGAGCCTCGATGAGTTCGGAATCCAGGAAGCCCCGCCTGGCGCTGCAGTTCTGTGGGACTGAAGGGGAATCGTCTGCCAGTTCCCGGGTTTGGGGATTTTGCTGGATTTAATTCATTACAGGTAGAGGCCCCAAACACAGACTGTCTTGGAAAAAGTTAATGCTTCAGTGGGTGAAAGTGGCTATTGGCTAAAGGATCACACTGGTAATGACATTTATTTCTGTAACTTTTTACTGGGGAATCAGCGTGGGTGGAAGAATGGTCACGAAAGCAAGGGAACAAGGCCGGATATGTGATTGCTAAGTGTCGAGAGGATACACCTCGCTGTGGGGCTCCAGTTCCGTGAACAGAAGGGGACAGCTGTCCAGGGTGGAATATGTGATTGCTAAGTGTCGAGAGGACACACCTCGCTGTGGGGCTCCAGTTCCGTGAACAGGAGGGGACAGCTGTCCAGGGTAGAATGTGTGATTGCTAAGTGTTATATGACACACCTCGCTGTGGGGCTCCAGTTCCGTGAACAGGCAGGGACAGCTGTCACGGGTGGAATATGTGGCTGGGAAATGCTGGTAAGGACGGGTGTCTCTGCGGGCTTGCAGCTCTCTGTGAGCACAGGAGAGGGGCCCGAGGGCCTGTGCATGGCGGGGGATCTGTGCTGAACACCTCTGGGCCCCAGTGGGGGCGCCTGCTGACTGGTGCACCCAGGACCCTTGCTAAACTCCAGCTTAGAGTTTTCATCTTGACATCATCCCTGCAGTGTTCTGGCTGAGTTAGTGGTTTAGGTGGTGACCATGACCACAGTATCACACAGTATTAGGGGATGAGTTTCCTTGAAATAAATCATTTAGGGACTGGAGCCCTGGCTTGGCGGTTGAGGCGCTTGCCTGGCATGTGCAAAGACCCAGGTTCAAACCCCAGTCCACATACTGGTGCTGAGTGTCGGAGCAACAAAAACCAGATGAATAAATAAAATTGATTCCCCCTCCCTCTCCTTCTCTCTTAAAAAATAAAATAAATCAACTAAATTAATGGTGTTAAAGGACAGTTGTTTTAGAAAGCAACATTATAACTGATACAGATTAAAATGAAAGTGTGTGGTGGGCATGGTGGTGCGTGCCAGTAATCCCACCGAATTGGGAGGCTGAGGCAGCAGGACCGCAGGTTCAAGATCAGCCTCAGCTGCTTAGCGAGGCCCTGAGTAACTTAGTGAGATCCTGTCTCAAAAAAATAGAAACAAAAAACCACAAAAAAAAAGAAAACCCAAAGAAAATCAAAAAAGGACCAGTGATGTGGCTCAGTGGTAAAGTGCCCCGAGTTCAGTCTCCAGTACCAAAATAAATGAGTATGTAAATAAATAAAGTGTGTTACAACATTTTCCAACCCATTAACATGAAGAGACCTGTGAAATGTCATGAGCAAAGCCAGGCACACTCCTGTTAATGCTGCTGCTTGGGAAGCTGAGGCAGGAGGATCGCAAGGTGGAGGCCAGCCTGGGAGACTGGGGATGAGGCTCAGCAGTGGAGTGCACGTTTAGAGGCTGGGAATATTGAGCAGGGCTTGCAGATGGAGGGGGTCTAGCTCTTCCACGCAGGGAAGAGGGGCTGAGCTTCCCCTCTGCGGTGCGGACCTGGACAGAATCCACCCGGGGAGTGAGGAGGGCGTGCGCGCTGCCGTCGGTTGTTCTTTGGTTTAGTTGCTTTTCGCGGTGTTGAGCGCAGAGCCTCATGCATGCAGGCAAGTGCTCCACCACCGAGTCACATTCCTGCCCCTTACAGTTTGCAGAACTGTAAAATAGTCAACAGCAGTGGAGACTGGAAGGATGACCCGTGAGAGCAAATATCTACGTCTATTCTCCTCTGAAGTCACATTTGTCCCTTGTGGTGTGCATTTCTGGAGAGGACCCCCCTGTCCTCGAGTATCCCTAGTTAGGTTACACCAGCCACTGGTAAACAAAATATCATTTGGGACTGTGGAGAATTGGCCATGAGGAAATCATGGCCAGCGAGGTGACATCAGAGGGTCCCTCGTACGTGGTAACCGTGTGGGCAAGGGTCTGGGAGAGAGTGAATCTTCATATTGATGCGAGGGTGTGTGGGGGCAGTGGAGGGAATACTGTTAATGGCAGACATGGAAATGGGGTCACTAGAGTGGAAATGGAGGAAAAGGAACGGGGAACTTTGCAGATTTTTGCAATAGGAGGTTCATTGATTGGGCTGGAGCGGTGGCTCAATGCGCTCGCCTGGCATGCAGTTTCGTGAGTTCAAATCCCAGCACCACACACAGTGCAAAGTCTTTGAGCAATGAAAGCCACATGGAAAACGAAATAAAATTATTTTTTTAAAAAGAAAATTCATTGATTAATTAAGGCCAGTGGCTGAGCTTGGACAAATGGTTTCTGCATTGGAAAGCCTCCGTGTTGACCTCAGTTCCCGAGAATTATCTGTGTACAGAATACTCGGAGGTCTCCCCAGGGGTGCTGTGGCTGTGCCACCCACCCCCTGGCCCCCACGCGGTGCTCTGGGCTGGGCCTGCTGACACGTAGCCCTGAGGATAATTAGGTTCCTCCCCAGCTGGTCCCCTCTTTGGATCCAGTTTTCTGGTTCAGTCCTAAACTTCCTTCCAAGGCTGGGGTGGGACCTAGAGTTTCTCATGGGGTTCCCAGTAGGGAGAGGGAGAAAACTGTGACCTGGCAGAGGCAGACAGCTTGGAAACATGGATTTTGTTCTTCCAGACTCTAGGACCTCTGTGGGGGCCAGGCTAACTTTGGCGATGAAGGTGATAGGGAGCCCCGCGAGGCTGGCTTCCCTGCACTCCAGGTGGAGACTGTCAATGTTGGCTTCTAGGTTTTATGCTGTGTTTGTCAGCTTTCTGTTACTATCCAAAGTGACTGTCCTCTTTTCTTTTCTTTTTGTACTGGGGATTGAACCCAGGGGTGCCTTATCCCAGCCCTTTTTTGTATTTATTTTGAGGTGCGGTCTTGCTAAGTTGCTCAGGGCCTTGTTAAGTTGCTTAGGGTCTCTATAAGTTCCTGAGGCTGGCCTCTAACTTGCAATCCTCCTGCCTCAATCTCTTGAGTTGCTGGGATTACAGTGCAGTGTGCCACTGCACCTGGCCAAGTCTTTTCTCTTTAAAACCAACCTGAAAAGAGAAAAGATGTGTTTTGTGGCAGATTTCAGAGGTCTTAGTCTGTGGTCATCTGGTCCCATTTTTTGGGGTCAGGGGTAAGTTAGCACATCATGGTGGGAGCACACAGCACAGAGAGATTCGTCTCAGGACCTGGAGGTTAAAGAGGGAGGAAGAGATCAGGCTCCCATAATCCCCTTCAAGGAAAACCTCTAGTGGCCCAAGAGCTCCCGCTGGGCCCAGCTGCTGCAGCTGCTGCTGCTGCTGATGCTTCTTCTTCTTCTTTTTTGTAAGAGAGAGAGGGACAGTGTGTAAGAGAGAATCAGTTTTATTTAGCTTTTCACGCGGCTTTCTTTGCTCTGACACTTCCTTGTGTATGTGGTGGGGTTCAACCCGAGTCCTCGCTCATGCCAGGCAAGCGCCATAACCGCTGAGCCACGGCTCCAGCCCCTGGGCCCTGCCTCTTAAAGGTTCTGGCTCACAGGGGCCTTTGGAGGGAATTCCAGACTTAACCGAAGCACGTGCAAGTACTGTGGCCACACGTGTGAGACACCCTGAGCAGCAGCAAGACCTGAGTCCTGCGGGCACCTAGGTCGGCTTTCTGGTGGCTTCATCATCTTCCCTGCCTGGCAAGTCCAGATGAACAGGGCTGGCTGGGGCAGCTATGTTGAGTGCCAGTAAAATCCTCCTGCCCAATTGTGTCTGAATCTCCTTTTCAGGTCCAAACCAAATTTATTTAGAATTTTACGGCTGTGTTTTTGGTAGAGGGATTGAACCCAGGGGCACTTAACTGAGCCACATCTCTAGCCCTTTTTATTTTGAGACAGGGCCTCTCTAAGTTGCTGAGACTGGCTTTGAACTTGGAATCCTCCTGTCTGAGCCTCCTGAGCTGCTAGGATTACCAGAGTGCGCCACTGCGTCTGGCTGAAAAATGCAACTTCTAAGGAGCATTTCAAAGTGGAGTTGGGAGGCCAGTAGCAGACCATGGTACATGCATGAATTACAGGGCAGCCTTGGAATGTGAACCCCCTCTTTTTAGTGGTGCTTGGGATTGAATTCAGGGGTGTTCTACCACTGAACTACATCCCCAACACTTTTTTTTTTTTTTTTAAAGATCTTGAAACAGTGTCTCCCTACATTGTCCAGGCTGGTCTTGAACTTGCAATCCTCCTGCCTCAGCCTCCTAAGCTCTTAGCTGGGGTAACCCGTGCATCTGGTTGGGAAGGTGAAATCTTGAAGGGGGCATGAAAAACAACACAGGAATGCTGACCTTTGAACCAGGTCAAGGACTGCAAGGTGTTAACATCTTTCACCAGGGGCTGCCGCTGAACAATTACCACTAGTGACCAACTACAGCTACACAGCCTAGTGACGCTGTTTAGTGTGAGGATAGCAACTGTGCATTTCGTTTTTCCTGTAACTTGTGGAATTTTCTTGGTCCTCAGCTTCTTTTCCTTTGAAAGATCTAAGCAGGATCACCAGGGTCACCTCAATCTCAAGCCCAAGTGAAGTCCTTGTGCTGGCACTGAGTTTAAATTGATTGACGTGTGTATCAGAAGCTTTAAGACCGGCTTTGCGATGCATTTCTGGCAGCTGAGCTGCCATCTCTTGTACAATCTCACAGAATCCTAACGGAGGTAAACCACCAGATTAGCCAGTGCATCGGGGACCTCTAAATACTGCAGAAATGTGGAAGGAAACTTGGGTCTCAAGAAGAGATGGAATTTAACAAAGCGGAGATCCGGAATAAAGTGGCTGCTGTCATTAGACAAATGAATAAGTTTTTACCTAGAGGAACTGCAAAACGGAAAAGCGTTGTTAAAACAAACCAACTATTGCCATAGGGATATTACAGCCTCTTCCATTCTAAAATTCTCTGGGACACACTCAAAAAGTCATCTCAATATTTTCTTCTAGTGTCGACAGACACCTGCTTGCGGTTGATCTGAGTCGCTGCAGCTGTTGTGTCCAGCACCGGGAGGGTAGCGCGGGCGTCCAGTGTCCTCAGCGTTCACACAGAGCAGACTTTCAGCCCACGTGGTGATGTCCTTGTTCTTAAACAATGAGCGCAGATGCTCGGCTGACCGCGGGCTAGTGGACCCTGCTCCCGCAGAGACTCAGATCCTGGTGCCATCCAGTCCTGTGCTGGGATGAGCGTCCCCCCGCAGGAAACTGAGTCTGCAGCTTCCGCGGACACCTAGCGCTCGCATCAAGGAGGTGGGCAAAGGCCGTTGTCCGCCGGGGGGTGCCCGGCGAGCTCAGCGCAAAGGAATGCCAGGCGCGCCTGTCACTCAGGCTATGGTGAGCAGAGGAGAGAAAAGTCCAATCAGGATTGACAGGGGCGGTGCCTGCACAACCGCGATTTGGGGGGAGTGGCCTGGGTACTAGCCAATGAAAGCTCCAGGGGTTGGGATCCGCCCAATCGAGGGCCGTGGCGTAGGCAGCGCGGACCAATCAGGGATTGGGGGCGGAGCTTGGCCGCCGCGCGGCCCCAGGTGGAGGTGCCCGCGCTCACTTGCTTTGCAGCCCACTTCGGATAGGGAGTTTGGAGCCGAGGAACGGCGGAGAATGGTGAGTGCCGGCGGCGCCCGAGCCCAGGCAGGGGCAGGTGGGAGCGGCCCCACGTCTCCCCTCGCTCCAGAGCCCGCGGACCGAGGTGGGACACCCGAAGGGGGCTGCGGGCGGCGGGGTCTCAGCGCCCGGGAGGGGAATTGGGCAGCTCAGGAGGACGGCGGGGGCGGGCAGGGGCTCCGGGGCAGTTTGGGGCGACAGCTGGGTGACTTGGAGGCTAGTTTAGGGGTTATCCCGGGTCTGTAGAGAGCGGCTCAGACCGTAAATGGGGGTGACCCGCCGCCTGTCCGAATCGAATCCACACCCGGGAAAGGAGGCTCTCCCGAAGGACTACTGCCATGGAGACGGTGCTCCCGCTCCAGACAGGTGCACGCCCCGAAGTCCCACAGGACAGGGGAGGCAGGCAGGAGCTGTGAGGGGAGGAGGGGCGAGCAGCAGGGCGTGGGCAAGAAACTGTCCCGTCCACATCGGGTGACGAGGGAGCTCAGGTCACAGTTCTGTGCCTGCTCAGACTTGGGCACCAGCCCATGTTCAGGACCTCAGGGCAGAGCCCGAGTGACGGTTTGGTGAGAAACCGGATTGAAGCACTGGTTCGGTCACAGAGACTTGTGTTGAAAGGGGTCGGGGAGACCGAGTGTGGGGGTCAAGGGGCTGTGGGCGTATGGAGGGATCTCCTGCAACAGACGCAAAAGCAATACTGCCATAGGCGCAGAGGGACCCCAGGATGGGCGAGCGCTGTGCCGGAGGTCCGCAGGCGTCTGAAGCCTGGGTCGGAAGAGTCCTCCAGGCGGAGGAGCAGACACCGCTAGGGAAGAGAGCGCTTGGGACAGCGGGGGTCCACGCCGCCAGAAGCCCGATCCGAAGCTGGGCGGCAGGCGTGCGGTTGCAGCTGGTCGGCGGGGCAAGCAGTCGGCTCATCAGTAGAGGCAGAACCGGGCTTTGGTCCCCTGGGTCCACAGGGCACCTCCAGCGCAGCTCCCCTGCTTGTAGGACGCATTCTCCAAACAGGGTGGGTGGGATTCCTTTCCCTCCTGCCAGTTTCCTGGAGCACAGGGCTCCTCAGAGCCAGCGTGGTCACCTGCCAGTGTGGCTAGGGGCACCTGTATTTCCTAATTCCAGCCTCGGCTTCCAGTCACTGCAAAACAGCTCCTTTTTGCCTTTTCCTTGTGTGTAGGGAGGGTGGAAAGTTTCCTAGGCCCGTTCTTTGCCTGTTTCTGTGAAACCGTGGAATTCCGGGGCTCAGCCTGAGAATGCTGCTGGGCGCAACGTCTCAAATACAGACACCCACCTTTCCATTAGAATTGTGCAGGTCACCCCGCACCGCTGGTGAGCAGTGCTGAGGCCTGGGTTGAAAGCAGTGACCTCCTGCGCAGGATCCTGTCCCACTTCTCATTAATGCCAGTTCTGGAAAACGTGACCCATAAAACAGAGTTGGCAATTTGATTGGAAACTTAAAATCTGTCACAAGGAATAGTAGTTAATAGATGCTGCATCGCTGGAGGGATGAAACTGTTCCTAGTGTCTGCCTCCCCCATACTGAACACAGGTGGGTGTGTGATGTCTGTGGTGCCCTATTCATTCACTGAGTGTAAAACAGGTGTGTCACCTGGGTGGGGCCTGGGGTCAGGCCAGTGTCCCCGCTGACCACAGTGCAGCCTGCACAGGGTTGTGGAGGTGCCCCCTGGGCTGGCTGGTAGCCTCCCAGCGGGAGGCAGAAGGAGCTGGCTCTGAGGGCTTGGGGGCATGGGTATTTGTGCTTGGAGGCTGCCATGAAGCTGTTTCCTGTACTTTGGGTTGAACACACACCGAGTTGAGAGGATATAATCTCTGCTAACTAAGTAAATCTGCGCAGGTCACACTAGCGGACGAGTGCTTGTGTCCAAAGGGTTGAAGGGTTTATCTGAGTGGTTTTGGGTCACAGCCCAGAGGGAGAGAGTGAGGGACTCTGAGCACCCAGGAACCTAACCCCACTGGTTCCCCAACCCCCTTCTTTTCATGGTGTGGGCTCGGTCTCCTCCAGGGCCTCAGTCTTCACCAGTCAGGGTCTCTTAGCTGGGGCCAGTGCCAGTCCTGTCCCAGACAGTGCAGAAAGGGGCACGTGGGCACCCTTTCCCCGTCCGAATGGATGCATCCGTGGGTGCACACTGGGGGTGTTTCTGCTGTATGGCTGCCGTGCAGTTTTGAGCAAGCCACATATTGACTTGCATGTCACCTACACATATCGATATCATGTAACCTGAGTGGCGATTTGTTTCCATCTTTGCCCTGCCCCAGACCCTGCCTCATCTGGTACCTGTTTTGCCCCACCCAGGTCCCACTCCACCTTGAGCCTCCAGAGTGCTTTGCTGCACCACGTGTGGCGTTGTGTCTGCCTGCCTGTTGTCACCTCCACAGGGACGGGAGGCCATGTGCTCCAGACTTGCAGCTGCCAGCCCCCCTGCCCCCTGAGTGCCCAGGGATTGGGCGCCTTGCTGAAATAGAATGTGTCTTTTCCCAGGACTCAGTGGTCTTCGAGGAAGTGATCGTGAACTTCACCCCAGAGGAGTGGGCTTTGCTGGATCCTGCTCAGAGGGACCTCTACAGGGAGGTGACGCTAGAGACCTGCAGGAACCTGGCCTCTATAGGTGAGGATGGCTGCATTCCTTCCCTATGCCTCTAGCCGCGAATATGTCATCTTTTCTTCTTTGGGCTAAGAAATTGGAACGTTTTGAAGAGAGAGAGATGGCCCCAGCCATGGTGGAGCCTCAGGTTGAAGGCATTCTTGTCGAGGGAAGTTTTATATCTTACTGACATTTTTCTTGTTTGTTTTTGCTGCTGGGTGTTGAACCCAGGGGTGCAGTACCACTGAGCTACATCCCAAGCCCTTTTTATTTTTGAGACAGGGTTTCAGTAAATTGCCTGGATGGCCTTGAAGCTGGAATCCTCCTGCCTCAGCCTCCTGGTTGCTGGGCTTACAGGCGTGCGCCACCTCACCTGGCTTGGCTGTCAGTCTTGAGTGCCCTAAAGTTTTAAAGTGTGAGCACAGCCTCCAGTGTCGCTGTGCTGCAATGAAGGCAGCTCTGTGGGTTCACGGTGTGAAAGTTCCACTGTGAGCAGTCTCATCTGCCGTGGCTATTTGTCACGATGAAGCCCACTCACCCGTTGCCAGCAGCCTCAAGGAGTAAAGCACTGGTCCATGTCACACAGTGTCGGCTCCTTCCCCACCCTCCCACATCACGTGCCTCCCTCCCGGGGTGGCAGCCACGCACTGCCATCTGATCTCCCAGTGGCAGCGGGGACAGAGGGACCTCCCTCTAGGGTCTTTGTGTATGTGAACATCAGGGCAGGAACAGGTTCTTCACAGGAGGTGCAGGGGTGAGACCTCAGTTCCCCAGCTTCCTGTGGCTGTCCGACCTCTCCGGCCCTCCCGCCCTCCTTTCGGGAGAGGGCTGGTTCTTCCACCACCAAGGCAGGGCTTGGGCGCAAGTCCTTCCTGCATTGCTCCTCGGACAATGTTAACAGCTCGAGCCTTGTCCGTTTTGAAATCTTAGGAAACAGGCTGCCGTTGGTGCTCTTCCATTACTGGTGACAAAGTTGCGGGTACAGAAGGTACTCAGGGCTTTCTTAGCTCCCATGTTCAGTTCTTATAAAACCTCCCTCCCTCCTTGCTTTTCTGCCACCGGGTCACACCCCAGACTTCATGTTTCTGAATCAGCATAAAGAATGAAATATCCTCGGGCTCTGCTGTCCTGTTATCGTGTCATTTCTTTCCCGAGAAATTAAGTTGCATCACCATCATTACAGATCGCTACATCCAAGTTAAGACCCGTGGGTCAAGTTCTCAGTGGTATATTTTGAAAAACGGACTATCCAACAACGATACAGTTGTAAAATTCACACCAAGCGACTTCTGGTCTGTTTCTGGAGAAAACTTGAGCCTTGATAACCCCGAGGAGGACCACATCCAGGACAGGCATTTGCGGTGAGTGCACTCGGGCGGGCGCTTGAGTGTCTTGGCAGTGTTTGACTACCTCGAAATGAAAGAGGAATAGTAACCTTGCTCGACAAGTGCGTGCACGTGGAGGTTTTCATAAGGCGTTGACACAGCCTCCGAAACCCCAGCAGGAGGCCCCGTGGGTAGCGGACGCTGCCAAGGGAATGGCGAGGTTGAGCCTTTAGCCGGAACAAGCATAGAGACAGCGCTAAAAATAAGCCCAGTCACTGAAGTGGCAGCTGTGAGGTCCAAAGAGTCCCCAGCAGCCGATAGGGGTAACGGAGTCACTGGTCGCTGTGGGTTTAATTGTGTGCGTCCTGTTTTGAACAGGGGTCCTGTGGTGGACAGCCTCCCTGGAAGCACGGGAGGCCCACGGCGTGGAGGCCCCGCAAGCCGGGCTGAGAGTCCGCCGGCGATCGAGAGCGTGCCCACCGGAGGCAGCGAGCCTGGGGGAGCCTTCGGGAACCAGCGAGGACCTCGCCCTGGATGCGGGCCCCATGCCCATGCCGAACCTGAGCAGCCCCAAGGCCCGCACCCTCATGCGAAGGGTGGTGCTGGGGAGAAGCCCCGTGAGCGCAAGGGCGCAGAGGGCGCATCTTCGAGGTCCGTAGGACGCCCTGCATCTGCGAGGTCCGTAGGAAGCCCTGGATCTGCGAGGTCCGTAGGACGCCCTGGATCTGCGAGGTCCGTAGGACGCCCTGGATCTGCGAGGTCCGTAGGACGCCCTGGATCTGCGAGGTCCGTAGGAAGCCCTGGATCTGCGAGGTCCGTAGGACGCCCTGGATCTGCGAGGTCCGTAGGAAGCCCTGGATCTGCGAGGTCTCTAGGACGCCCAGGATCTGCGAGGTCTCTAGGAAGCCCTGGGGACGGAAAATCTCCGGAACGTAGGAAATGTGGGAAGCTTTTCTCTCGCTCCTCAAGCTTTAGGGCACGTGTGCGGGGTCACCGAGGGGAGAAGGTTCACGCGTGTCAAGAGTGCGGGAAGGCCTTTCGCTACTGCTCCTACCTCGCCCGACACGCGAGAACGCACACTGGAGAGAAGCCCTACGAGTGCAAAGAGTGTGGCAAGGCCTTCAGCTGCCACTCGTACTTCCGAGACCACGTGAGGACACACAGTGGCGAGAAGCCCTACCCCTGTAAGCACTGCGGGAGGGGCTTCAGCTGCTACTCCTCCTTCCGCGACCACACGAGAACGCACACCGGGGAGAAGCCGCACCGATGTGCCCGCTGTGGAAAGGCTTTTGCCTGCTACTCATCTCTCCGGGAGCATGGGCGGTCACACAGTGCAGAGAAGCCCTACCAGTGCAAAGAGTGTGGCAAGGCCTTCAGGTACCCCTCGTCCCTGCGCACGCACGTGCGGACGCACGCCGGGAAGCCGCAGGCGTGCGAGCAGTGCGGGAAGACCTTCAGTTGCCCCACGTACTTCAGGAGACATATGAAGACGCACAGTGGGGCGAGGCCGTACGAGTGTGCACAGTGTGGCAGGGCCTACAGGTTCTCCTCGTCCCTCCGCATCCACGTAAGGACGCATACCGGGGAGCGGCCCTTTGAATGCCAGCAGTGTGGCAAAGCCTTCGGCTGCCGCTCCTCCCTCCGAGAGCACGCGAGGACACACAGCGGGGCGAAGCCTTACGAGTGTGGGCAGTGCGGGAAAGCCTTCAGTCACCCTCAGTATTTCCAGAAGCACCTGAGGTCGCACAGCGAGGGCAAGCCCCACGAGTGCACCCAGTGTGGAAAAGCCTATCGCTGCGCCTCGTCCCTGCGGGTGCACATGCGGGCGCACACTGGGGAGAGACCCTACGAGTGCCAGCGCTGCGGGAAAGCCTTCAGCTACCTGGCCTCCCTTCAAGCACACGCAAGATCGCACGCCGGAGAGAAACTCTGAGCGCGGTGCTGGGGAAACCGCTCACTGCCCCCAAAACGCGTGGCAACCTTACTACGCACAGAACCTGGAAGACCCTTCTAACATGTCACTATCGCGCATGTGAAACCCCAGAGTAGGAGAGAAATCTCATTGCTATTAATGTTACCTTTGAAGTGCCTCAGCCTCAGTAGGGATCCCTAGTATTTTAATTTCTTGTTTCTGATATAAATACTTAATAAATACCCTGTTGGGTACTGACAGTTATGTGTATTTTGTTATATAAGACTTTAAATAATTGTACAGCCACATGAAACTTGTCTAATTTGTATTACAATGTTTTTTGGACTTATGGGTGATAGAGTGATATTTTGTATTTAGTGTAATTTGATGTGACACTTTTTAAAATTTTTATTGGTACCAGGGATTGAACCCAGAGGTGCTTAACCACTGAGCCACAACCCCAGCCCTTTTTGTTTTTTTGAGACAGGGTTTCACTAAGTTGCTGAGGCTGGCTTCGAACTTGTGATTTGCCTGCCTCAGCCTCCTGAGTCGCTGGGATTACAGGCACGTGCCACCATGCCCGGCCACCCCCAGCTAAGTTTTTTTTATCATATTTTTAATTTTGTTCTTTGTCCTTGATCTTGGTTAGGTACTGAACACACTGCACTGAGCTGGGAAGAGAACCTGAGGCATGAAGACGGAAGTTCGTGTATGTGTGTCTGGTTCTACCCTGTGGTGTCAGCCTAAGGTTGAAAATCGCCTATCCCATTCGTGGCTCTGAGTTGAAGTTCATGAGGATGGGCGGCACGTGAGGCAGGGCCATGGTGACCTTGTGGGCCTAGGGCACAACACATTTGGCCAATTATTGGCTCTGCCATGTGCAATGGCCCCAAAGCAAACATGTGGTGTTCCCTTTCGGCATAATCCACAGAACGCCCCACAGCAGCCCCCATCGGGGACCCCGCTGGTGTCCATGCTCTCACCGATCCTTTGCTTTTGCCCAGCTCTGTGGTTTTCATCAGGCCATTGCATCTAGTGCTCTTCTCTCCCCCTGTGAACCCCTTCACCTCCCTCTTCCCACCTTAGGTGACTTCTGTGGCGAGCACTTGTTCTTAATTGCAGCTGTTGACCGACTCCATCTGGAGCTGCAAAGCTCGTGCTCCCGGTAGCACTGTTGGGAGGCAGCACTGTCCAATATGAGAATCAACTCGATGGAGATTTTCACGTGGCTTTCCTTGCGCGCGTGGTGCTGGGGTTTGAACCCGGATCCTGGCGCATGTCAGGCAGGTGCCCTAACCGAGATCCTCGAGAACACAAGGGCCTGACGCATCAGTGATGCAGCACTTCAGGAGTTATCTCCGCACGCATAGCACTTTGAGATTGCCCATGAACCTGCGTCATCCCTGCTCTTCATAACAAAGGATGCTATGGAGGTTTTGGGTCTTTCCCGCCTGAGACTGCCTGAGTGATTACCCAGCCTGTGCGTCGTCCAACTGCTTCAAAGGGGCCTGGGCCTGGGCCTGGGGGCGCATGACCGGCAGCGGGCAGCAGCTCGGCTGCCTCGGAGCGCGGGCTCCCACAAAGCCCCCCGCCCAAGGCTCCCACGAAGGCTGCCACGAAGGTGGGCCAGAGCTGCGGCCCTCTGGGCCCTCCAGGGACGCCGCTGCCAGCTCTGGAGTCCCTACCCAGTCCTGGGGCCACCAGCCTCTGCCACGTGGCCCAGCGCCCCTTGCTCACCCGGCTCTGGCTCCTAGGGCCTATGGGAAACAGCAGGCTCCGGCGCCTGCGCAGACGCTCGGTGCCGCTCCAGATCCTCCCAGCATGCTACGCGCACAGCCTCCTGGGACTGCAGACCCGCGACCTGCGCAGGCGCAGTGCCAGAGGCAGGCAGCCAGGCCAGTTGCAGAGGCTGAAAAGGAGGCTGCACAGGGAAGGACGGCTGCTGCTCACCGGTGACCTCCCTGGGGTCCTGCACGGGCCCAACTCCTAGTCCAGAGACTGTGGCCAAGCTCCGGAAGCGGCTCCCTGTAAGATGTGCGTCTTTTCTGTCAAACTTGAAAGATTGTGATGTATGACCCACTACCTCCATTTTAGATCCCTCTCCCCCTTTGAAGATGGTGACTCCCTCACCTGTGTCTGCCCACCTGTGCCCACCTCTTTCCAAAGACCCCTTCTGGTACCCAGCCATCTCTTCCGGTGAACTTGGAATCACTATGACCCTCGCCACATGTGCAGCGACCCCCACCCCCATCATCTCCCAGTCACTGCCCACTTCCTCTTGCACCTGCCTGCACCTAATCACAGCCAATTGCACAGACTGTGCACCTGAGCTCCTCCAATTAGGGCGAAGGGCAATACTGCGTCAGGTTGGGATTAAAAAACCCTCACTTCCTTGCTAGGCACTCATTTTTTTCTTTCAACCTTCGGCCAAAGTAAAATTTCTGCCTTGCTCACCCACACCCGACCTCGCGTTTGATTTCATTTTTAACAATTTGGCGCCCAATGTGGGGCTCAACAAGTTGCCTAGGGGTCATAGGGATCCTCTCCCACAGGGAGACACATCCCACTGTCTCGTTATGGTGGCCCCAAGGGTGGAGAATGCTGCCCAGGACTCCCAAGGCCGACAGAACCAGAGGTCGAAGGTGAATGGGCAATGCAGGGGAGCACAACCCAGCCAGAACTGCAGAAAACATATAATTTCATGCATGAGCCAAAGGTAGGAACTATCTTTTTCTTAAATTCAAGGGAAGAAAGGATATATACTGCCTTGGTGGTCAAAACATCCCGTGGGGTTTGATCTGAATGGGTTTGAGACGTGTCTGGGACACGGGGCAAATGTGCCTACTCTAAATCTGCAACACCGGCAACCAGAGAGTACAGTGAGGGCAGGAGTAATGGCTTGGGGAACAAAGGGGGTCATAACAGACCTCCCGTAAAGAAAAAATGTTATTTTTCTTGGACTCAGAAACCCAAAAATCATATCCCAGGAGAAAATGGGATGGGAAATAAAAATTCTGTTGTAGAAAAGCAGGATGCCGGTAGGGGGTGAAAATACAGAAATCCCATTATATAGCCCTTCAGGCTACATGTGAAACTATTAGGAGGATAATCCTAAGACGAAAATGAAGGAAAAATCAAAGATGATAGAATACTGTTGCTCTATTTGGACCCAAGAACCTATCCTAAATTCATCAACATACTGGCCAAAGTTTGGGGCACGTAAGGATTGCATATGCCAATTATTAATAGAACATATAATTGATGAAGACCCTAACAATTGGGAAGAAATAGAATTGCTCTCTGTTGAAAGAAGGACCTGAAGTCCTCTTCCCTCTTAAGATCAATAAAAACAGAGAAACAGAAGAGAAAAAAATAAAATGGATGGGATTCTAATTCAGCTGAGGGGCAAAATCCATCTCCTGCCCCCAGGAATATTCCAGTGAAGGGTGAGAAGGAACCTAAGCTGACTGCAGCAGCTTCCGTCCCTTCTCCAATTTCATACCCTTCCCTACACAGATTAAAAAGTTAATTACAACAATTTCTCAGCCCTCAACTCTATACATGGTCTGAACTCACATCTATTTTAAGTATATTATTGTCTAAAGAAGAAAGGGCAATTATTAGGTGATCTGCAATGAAGACCTGAGAACGTGAACAACTAGCTGGATCTGGAGCCCCAACAACTGAGGTAAAATATCCAGATGAAGAGCCACACTGGAATAATAACAATGAGGTACACAGGGACATATGAGAGACCACAAAGACTTAATTATAAAAGAAATAAAAGACGCAGTCCCTTGGTCCCAAAATTTAGTCAAAGCTTTTAAAGTACGCCAAGGGAAAGATGAAAGGGCCAACAGAATTTTTGAGTAGATTAGAGGAACAAATGAGAAAGTATTCTGGGTTAAACACCGATGATGCCTTAGGGCAAGAAATGTCAAAGGCACACTTTGTAACTAATAACTGACCTAATATAATTAGAAAATTATAAAAGTGAAAGATTCATAGGACTGATGGGATACTATAGATTGTGGATAGACTTTTATGCCTTTAAGACTAGAAAACTGTGTCTTAGGCTTTTAGATGGAGAACCTGACCCAATGCTTTGGAAGCTGAGGAACTTCAGTGATAAGATACTCTTAAACAAGCCCTTCTCAGGGCTCCTGTGTTAGCTTCACCCTTGCTCGAGAAACCATTTTATTTGTTTGTTAATGTAGATAAGGGAACAGCAACAAAATAAGATTTTATTGGAATTAATAATCTCTAGATTTGTTTTAATAGAAATACAGACTCAGATAATGGAAGTCATTTTACTGCCAATATTATTAAAGAACTTTATGAAAATCTTAGACATAAAGTGGGAATATCACACTTCCTGGCACCCCCCGCCCCTGTATAATACGGAGAGGATGAACCAAGCTTTAAAGAGGCAGATTACTACTGGACCACTGAACAAGGTTGGACACAGTTCCAAAGGCCAGGAAAGACTGGGGTCCGCTGCAGTTGGTGGGTTACACAGATTTTGAAGACATCGGATCTGCCATGTTGTGGGAGAAGGATATTTACTTATTTTAGCTCTTTCTATACTGTATGCATTTTTTACCATATGTATATTTGTACTTTTATTGAAAACTATGAGGGAAAAGTAAGAGCACTTTTCTCTGTTTCATGAAAGGGCCCAGCTCTCCCAGTGTATGAATCTCTACCTTCCAGATTAACGTGTATCACTGGTGCCTGTCAGCCAATGTGCTGCTTCTCAAAACTAAATTGGGAGTTGAAATGATTTTTTTGTTTGTTTTTGTTTTTATTTTGGTGTTAGGGATCAAATTTAGAGCTTTGTACATCCTGAGCATGCGCTCTACTCCTAGCCTGAAATTTTTCTCATTCCTTATAGTAAATTCCTATCAAAATCATTCAGAAATTCTATCTCATAGAATTTAACATTTTATTTTTAGTTAGAAATCATAGATGTATCATATCAGTCCAGGATTTTATTTTTTTCTTAAAGAGCTTTTTCAGTGTTTTTACCAGTGTTTAAAAATAATTCTGTAATGAAAAATTAAAATGAAGTTACTGTTATAGCATGCAGAAATTATTCCGTATATTAACACAAGTTCCTCATGTGTACACCATTTGCAAATAGCTACAACTTAAACGAGAACAGAGGGATATGATTTTTGCCTCTGGAGTAGAGATGAGCAGATAAAACCCTTGGTCTTCTGTTACTGGAAGCAATTTAAGAGCTTTGCAGAGAAATGGGAAATGCCACCTGAGGCCTGAGAATGCGAGTGTAAGTTAGCAGTGGGTCCAGGCCACTACTACTGACGTGTTGGCCGCCAAATTCAGAGACAGGTCAAAGGGAAGCACCAAGTTTTATTGTTCAATAAATTTTAACCCTTTGGGGAAAAAAAAAGATATTTTCCCCTCGGCATAGTCATCTGAGTAATTGATCTCCTGGCTTTAAATGGAGACTCATCAGGGGCTGGAGCAGTGGCTGGGC
>PVKS010022695.1:0-15424 GCA_004027875.1 Aplodontia rufa
TCGGTCCACGTCTGACTTGTAGATCCTCGTAGGTTCACATCTGTCCATCAAGGTCCACATACATTCACATCACTCCGCATAGGTCCCCGAATGTTCACGTAAGTTTACTTCGGTCCAGATATGTCCATGTTAGATTCACATCGGTCTATGTAAATCTACTTACGTTCATGTCATTCCATGTCATTTTACGTAGCAACACTGCATTCCGTGTCTGTCCACATCTGTCCACGCTTGCCCACATAGACCAATGTCTCTCAATGTAGCTACACTTAGGTCCATGTCGGTTCATGTAGGTCCTCATAGGTCCGCATCTCTCAATGAAGTTCCACATAGCTCATTGTAGGGCCACCTGTTTCCACATAGGTCCAAGTAGGTTCATGTCTGTCCACATCGATTCATTTCGCTCCATGGAGGGACACGTCTGTATACGTAAGCACAAGTACATCTTCGATATTCCACGTAGGTACGCATGTGTCATCGTGTGTCCAGATAGGGCCTTTTCTGTCCATGTTGGTCCACAAAGCTCCTCGTCTGTCCACGTTGGTCCATGTAAGACCACGTAGTTCCACATCTGAGAAGGTGCACCCACATAGGTCTACGTCTCCTCAGGTAGGTCCACATAAATTCATGTAGGTCAACATCATTCAGGGGCTGGGACACATGTGGTGCATACAGAGTATTTTGAACATCAGGGCTGCAGCATTTTTGAGGCTGATATGGGTCCCTGTGCTCCAGATCTGAGGTCATAGCAGGAGCTACATGCTAGTTGTGGCTCAGGCCTGTCTATGTCATTTCATGACTGCCCAGGTTGGTAATCGGAGGACAAAGAATGTCCATGTAGATCTACAAAGGGCACCATGCCTCGGACTGTATTGGCCTTGGACTAGTTGTCTCGATCCACTTTGTAAAGATTTCCATGGCCTCAGTGTCCTTGGCCTCGGTCCAGGTGCACTCATTGTCCGGGGCCTCGGTTCACGTGGCCTTGGTTCATGTGGCCTCGACATCCGTGGCCTCACTCCATGTGGCTTTAGGTCAACATGGCATTGGTTTCTGTAATCTCGGGCTCTGTGGCCTCTGTTTCCATGGCTTCCGCATCCGTGAATCGGTCTCCGTGCATTCCCTGTCCGTGTACTTGATGTCTGTTGATTCCCTGTCTGTAGATTCGGTCTCCATCATGTCGGTCTTCGTAACATCAGTCTGCATTACTCAGTCTCTGGTTGACATTGCCCTGAACTCCGTGACTGTGGCCTCAGTGTCCATGGACTCAATGTGTGTGGCCTCAATCTCCGTTGCCTTTTGTCCATGGCCCTGTTCCCAGTACTGTCCATCTAAGAAGATACCGTGACCTTGGCATCTGTCTCAGTGGCCTGCGTACCTGTGGAATCCATTTCATGGACTCAGTCTCCTGACCCCCATGTTTGTGGTGCCATTCTATTTGTCCTTAGCCTCTGTTGACTTCTCTCATGATCATCATATTCTGGGTGTCTGTCTAGTTCTTCAGGCAGTAAACTGTCTGCATTTCTGAGTGGGATGCTTTCTTCGTGGGCGGGTGAATATCAGTCTTTGTTGGTGGACAGGCATTAGTGCAGGTTCACCACTTTTCCCATCGCTTTATGTAAGATCACGTACGTATTCGTTTATATATACCTTAGAATGCATTTGTCTGCATGGGCAACTGTATATGCAGGTAACTGTCTACGTAGGTGTGCGGGCATTTTTCTAGGTGAGCGTTCGGTTTTCTATCTATGCGTTTGGGTGTGCATTTGTCTATGTAGGTGGGCAACATCTCTTTAGTTTCAGCTCTCTCTACGTTGTTTCACATAGATACACGTCTGTACATGTAGGACAACATAGGCCCTCATCATTCAACTGAGTTGCACATAGTTCATGTCTGTCCTAAAAAGTCCACGATGTTTCCAGTCTCTCCACCTAGGCGCACATCTGTCCACGTTGGCCCACATCTGACCTCGTACGTTCATGAAAGCCCACATAGATATTGTAAGTCCACCTCTATGCAAGTCCATCCAGGTAGGACCACATCTCGCCATATAGGTACACTTAGGTCACGTTTGTCCACGTATGTTCAGGTTCTTCCACATCGGTCCACTTCTGCCCAAGTACGTACAGGTAGGACCGCATCTGTCTGTGTCGCTCCACGTAGGTCAATATAAGAGACTAAAATGTCTTAACAAAGAAAATACAGATAATTTTCTCGATAAAGGACATCTGTCAACAACTAACAGCAAAATGCTCCTGAATGTTAAATATTCCATCTAGATCTAGACAAAATTGACCAGTAGTGTCTCTTCTATTGAACATTGTAGTAGATGGGATACTCATTGCAACGAGTCAAGGAAAAGGTTTGAGGAAGTGTGTGAAGTGGAAATTTTCCTGACTATAGATGATATATTTTGAAAAGATAATTTTCTTTTCTTTTTTCAAAAGAGAGGGTTAGTGAGAGATTGAGAAAGATTTTTATTAAGATTTTCATGTGCCCTTTGTTGCTCTGAGTCTTCAGTGTGTCCATGTTGCTGGAATTTGAACTTGAGTACCGGAAGATGCACGGTACGCACAACAAATATTGAGCGACCACTCCTGCCCCTGGTTGATTATGTTAAAATCAATAAATTTATAAGCTGATTGCTAGAACTTGATTTAGAAAGATAATTGAAGGTCCTTTAGTAGTGTCTCAGCATGTGGTGCAGTTGCCAGGCATATTCAAGGACCCAGGTTCATATCCTACCACCACATACACGGTAAAGTATTGGAAACACAAAAATCAAATGAGTGAATAAAACTTGATTCCTTTTCACTCTCTCCCCGTATTAGAAAATGTAAAAATCAAGTATACTTCTAATAACCTCATAAAGTCTCCTTCAAAAAGATCATTATGATACTGTGATTGAAAATATGGCCTCAAGGAAGAACAATGATATAGGCTATATAAAATATCCATGGGGAAAACGTTCATTTCTTTTAGATCTGTCTACATTTCTTTACCTTCACATAGGCCTACGTATACATCTGTGTACATGGGCATCTGTCTATATAGGGTTCTATATATGTACGTGGGCCAGCGTCTATCTGGGTAGCCGGGCAGTTTTCTGACTATGCGTGTGTGCGCGCATCTGTCTAGGTGTGTGTCAGGTATCTGTGTACGTCCACATTTCTCTACATAGTATCACGAAGGTATTCATCTGTACACAGAGGTCCACGTAGGCCCTGATCTTACCACCGAGGTCCACTTGAATTCATCTCCATCCATGAAGGTCCACGTTGGTTCACATCGTTTCACGTCTGTCCACTTTGGAACATGTAGGTCAACATCGGTCCATGTTTGAATTGTATGTCCTCGTAGGTTCACATCTGTCCATCAAGGTCCACATAGGTTCACATCGCTCCGCATAGGTCCACAATTGTTCACGTACGTTCACGTCGGTCCAGATATGTCCATGTAAGTTTCACATCTGACTATGTCGATCTACTTATGTTCATGTCATTCCATGTACTTTTACGTAGGAACACTGCATTCCGTGTCTTTCCACATCTGTCCACGTAGGTCCACATAGATACACGTCTGTCAACAGAGGTACACATAGGTAAATATCAGTCAATGTATTTCATCGTATGTCCGCATCTCTCCATGGACGTCCAAGTAGCTCGTTGTAGGGCCACCTGTTTCCAAATAGGTCCAAGTAGGTTCATGTCTGTCCACATCGATTCAACTCGGTCCATGGAGGGACACGTCTGTACATCTAAGCACATGTCCATCTTCGATATTCCACGTAGGTTCACATGTGACATCGTGTGTCCGGATAGGGCCTTTTCTGTCCATGTTGGTCCACAAAGCTCCTCGTCTGTCCACGTTGGTCCATGTAAGACCACGTAGTTCCACGTCTGAGAAGGTGCATCCATATATGTCTACGTGTCCTCAGGTAGGTCCACGTATGTTCTTAAGTCCACATCATTCAGGAGCTAGGACCCATAAGGAGCGCACTGAGTATTTTGGATATCAGGGCTGCAGCATTGTAGAGGCGGACATGGGTCCGTGTGCTCCAATTCTGCAGCCATAGCAGGAGCTGCATGCTAGTTGTGGCTCAGGGCTGTCTATGTCATTTCATGATTAATTACGTTGGTGATCGGAGGACAAAGAATGTCCATGTATATCCGCAAAGGGCATCATGCCTTGGACGGTAATGACCTTGGTCTAGTTGTCTCGGTCAACATTTTAAGGTTTCCTTGGCCTCGATGTCCATGGCCTTGGTCCACGTGGCCTCAGTGTCCGTGGCCTTGGTCCATATTGCCTCATTCCACGTTGCCTCGGTGTCCGTGGCCTTGGTGCCCTTGGACTCGGTGTCTATGTCCTCGGTTCTCATGGCCTCAGTCCATGTGGAGTCATTGTCCGTGGCCTCAGTCTACGTGGCTTTGATCCCAGTGGCCTCGGTGTCCGAGGCCTCAGTCCCGTGGCCTCGATGTCCAGGGCCTCGGTCCACGAAGCCTCAGTCATCATGTTCTCCGTGTCCCTTGCCTCCATGTCCTTTGCCTCGGTCCATATGGCCTCGTTGCACTTGTACTCAGTGTCCATGGCCTCGGTGTCCGTGACCTCGGTCCACGTGGTCTCGGTCTACGTGGCCTCAGTTTCCATCGCCTCGGTGTCCGTGGCTTCAGTCCAATTGGCCTCGGTCCCCTTGGCCTCCGTCCAGTTGACCTCGGTCCACGTGGCATCAGTCGACGTGGCCTCTGTTTCCGTGACCTCGGGCTCTGTAGTCTCCGTTTCCGTTGCCTTCGCATTCATTGAATCGGTCTCCATATATGCCCTGTCCATACACTCTTCTGTGTGGATTCACTGTCTATAGATTCGGTCTTCAACACGTCGGTCTCAGTAACCTCGTTCTGCATTCCTCAGTGTCTTTGGTTGACATTGCACCGATCTCTGTGACTGTGGCCTCAGTGTCCATGGCCTCCATGTGCAGGGCCTCAGTCTTCATGGCCTTTTGTCCATGGCCCTGTTCCCAGTACTCTCCATCTAAGTAGACGCCATGTCCTTGGCATCTGTCTCAGTGGCCTGCGTAGCTGTGGAATCCGTTTCGTGGACTTGGTCTCCTGACCCCCATGTTCATGGTCTCATTCTATTTGTCCGTATTCTCTGTGGATTACTCTCATGGTCACCATGTCCTTGGGAGTCTGTCTAGTTCTTCGACCGGTCACATGCCTGCGTGGCTGAGCGGGATTCTTACTTCGTGGGCCGGGGAATATCAGTCTTTGTTGGTACAGAGGCATTAGTGAAGGTTCACGTCTTTCATGTCGGTTTATGTAACATCACGTACATATACATTTATGTATACCTTAGAATGCATTTGTCTACATCGGTAAGTGTATATGTGGGCAACTGTCTACGTGGGCAAGTGGGCGTCTTTCTACTTGAGTGTTCATTTTTCTGTCTATGTGTTTGTGTGGGCATCTGTCTACGTAGTTTGGCAGGCATCTCTTTAAGTTTAGCTCTCTCCACGTCTTTTCACGTAGATAAGCATGTGTACACGTAGGTCCACGTAGGCCCTCATCATTCCACTGAGTTGCACATAGTTCATGTCTGTCCATGAAAGTCCACGTCTGTTCCAGTCTGTTCATGTAGGTGAGCATCTGTCCACGTTGGTCCTCATTTGTTCTCGTGTGTTCATCTAGGTCCACTTAGATATCTCTAATTCCACCTCTATCCAAGTCCATCCATGTAGTACCACATCTTGCCGCATAGGTACACTTACTTTCACGTTTGTCCACGTATGTTTACGTTCTTCCACATCGGTCCACGTCTGCCCACATACGTGCATGTACAACCGCATCTATCTGCGTCTGTCCACATAGGTGCATGTAAGAGATTAAAACCTCTTAACAACAGGAAATACAGGTAACTTTCTTGATAAAGGAAATCTGTAAACAAGATACAGCAAAATGCTTCTGAATGTTAAACATTCCATCTAGATCAGGACAATATTGTCCAGTTTTGTCTTATCTACCGAACATTGTAGTAGATGTTTTACTCATTTCAACCTGTCAAGGAAAAGGTTTGAGGAAGTATGTGAAGTGGAAATTGTTACTGACTATAGATGATATATTTTAAAAATAATATTTTGGTTTCTTTTTTCAAAAGAGAGGGTCAGTGAGAGATTTAAGAAAGGATTTTATTAAGTTTTTTATGTGCCCTGTGTGGCTCCGAGTCTACAGTGTGTCCATGGTGCTAGGGTTTGAACTTGAGTACCGGATAATGCAGGGCACGCACCACAAATACTGAGCAACTGCTCCTACCCCTAGATGATAATATTACAAGCAATAAATTTATAAGCTGATTGCTAGAACCATGATTTTGAAAGATAATTGCAGGTCCTTTAGTAGTATCTCAGCAAGTGGTGTATGCCTGGCATATTATAGGACCCTGGTTCATACCCCAGCACCACATACATGACAAAGTATTGGAGACACAAAAATCAAATGAATGAATAAAACTTAATTCCCTTTCACTCTCTCCCTCTCTTGAAAATGTAAAATTCAAGTATACTTCTGTATAACCTCAGAAAGTCTCCTTCAAACAAGATCATTATGATACTGAGATTGAAAATATGGCTTCAAGGAATAACAATGATATAGGCTATATAAAATTTGTATGAGAAAAAGTTCATTTCTGTTTATGTCACTCTATGTTTATTTACCTTCACGTAGGCCTACGTATGCATCTGTGTACATGGGCATCTGTGTATGTGGGAGTCTATGTAGGTACGTGGGCCTGCGTCTGTCTAGGATTTCGGCGGTTTTCTGACTATGTGTGTGGTTGCACATTTGTCTAGATGGGCGTTGGGCATCTATGTAGTTCCACATCTGTCCAAATATTTTCACGAAGGTAACCGCCTCTACACAGAGGTCTATGTATGCCCTCATTTACCCACCCACGGCCACATGAATTCATCTCTGTCTACGAAGGTCCACGTCGGTTCACATCGGTTCACGTCTGTCCATGTTGGACCACGAAGGTCACCGTCAGACCCCGTCTGACTTTTAGATCCTCTTAGGTTCACATCTGTCCATCAAGGTCCACATAGGTTCACATGGCTCCGCATAGCTCCACGAATGTTCACGTAAGTTCACGTTGGTCAAGATATGTCCATGTAAGTTTCACATCGGTCTATGTAGATCTACTTACATTCATGCCATTCCATGCCCTTTTACGTAGGAACACTGTGTTCCGTGTCTTTCCACATCTGTCGACGGAGATCCACATAGACCAACGTCTGTCAACGTAGGTACACATAGGTCCATGTCGGTTCATGTAGCTCATCATAGGTCCGCATCTCTCAATGCAGGTCCGAGGAGGTTCATGTCTGTCCACATCGATTCAATTCGCTCCATGGAGGGACACGTCTATATACATAAGCACATGTCCATCTTCGATATTCCACGTAGGTACGCATGTGTCTTCGTGTGTCCAGATAGGGCCTTTTCTGTCCATGTTGGTCCACAAAGTTCCTCGTCTTTCCATGTTGTTCCATGTAAGACCACGTAGTTCCACATCTGAGAAGGTGCACCCACATAGGTCTACGTATCATCAGGTAGGTCCACATATATTCATGTAGGTCCACATCATTCAGGAGCTGGGACACATATGGTGCGCAACTGATTATTGTGGACATCAGGGCTACAGCATTGTTGAGGCTGACATGGGTCCGTGGGGTCCGGCTGTGAGGTCATAGCAGGAGCTGCATTCTGTTGTGGCTCAGGCCTGTCTATGTCATTTCATGACTGCCCACTTTGGTGATCGTTGAACAAAGAATGTCAATGTGGATCCACAAAGGGCACAATTCCTCGGAATGTAATGACCTTGGTCTAGATGTCTCGGTCCGCTTTGTCAAGATTTCCGTGGCCTCGGTCCACGTGTACTCATTGTCCGGTGGCTCGGTCCACAAAGCCTCGGTCCACGTGGCCTCGGCGTCTGTGGCCTCCCTCCATGTGGCTGATTGCTAGAACCATGATTTTGAAAGATAACTGCAGGTCCTTTAGTAGTGTCTCAGCAAGTGGTGTATGCCTGGCATATTATAGGACCCCGGTTCGTACCCCAGCACCACATACATGACAAAGTATCGGAGACACAAAAATCAAATGAATGAATAAAACTTGATTCCCTTTCACTCTCTCCCTCTCTTGAAAATGTAAAGATCAAGTATACTTCTATATAACCTCAGAAAGTCTCCTTCAAAAGAGATCATTATGATACTGAGATTGAAAATATGGCTTCAAGGAATAACAATGATATAGGCTATATAAAATTTGTATGAGAAAAAGTTCATTTCTGTTTTTGTCACTCTATGTTTATTTACCTTCACGTAGGCCTACGTATGCATCTGTGTATATGGGCATCTGTGTATGTGGGAGTCTATGTAGGTACGCGGGCCTGCGTCTGTCTAGGATTTCGGGTGGTTTTCTGACTATGTGTGTGGTTGCACATTTGTCTAGATGGGCGTCGGGCATCTGTGTAGTTCCACATCTGTCCAAATATTTTCACGAAGGTAACCGCCTCTACACAGAGGTCTATATGCCCTCATCTTCACACCCATGGCCACATGAATTCATCTCTGTCTACGAAGGTCCACGTCGGTTCACATCGGTTCACGTCTGTCCATGTTGGACCACGAAGGTCACCGTCGGACCACGTCTGACTTTTAGATCCTCGTAGGTTCACATCTGTCCATCAAGGTCCACATAGGTTCACATGGCTCCGCGTAGCTCCATGAATGTTCAAGTATGTTCACGTCGGTCCAGATATGTCCACGTAAATTTCACATCGGTCTATGTAGATCTACTTATGTTCATGTCATTCCATGTCCTTTTACGTAGGAATACTGCGTTCCCTGTCTGTCCACATCTGTCCACTTAGGTCCACGTAGATCCACATCTGTCAACGTAGGTACACATAGGTCCATGTCGGTCCATGTAGGTCTTCGTTGGTCTGCATCTCTCAATGGAGGTCATGGTAGCCCATTGTAGGTCCACTTTTTTCCACATAGGTCCAAGTAGGTTCATGTCTCTCCACATCGATTCGATTCAGTCCATGGAGATAAAGGTCGGTCCACGTAAGCCCATGTCCATCTTCGATATTCCATGTAGGGCCTTTCCTGTCCATGTTGGTCCACAAAGCTCCTCATCTGTACACGTTGGTCCATGTGAGACCACGTAGTTCAACATCTGAAAAGGTGCAGCCACGTAGGTCTATGTCTCCTCAGGTAGGTCCACATATATTCATGTAGGTCCACATCATTCAGATGCTGGGACACATAAGGTACGCACTGAATATTTTGGATATCAGCACTACAGCATTGTTGAGGCTGACATGGGTCCTTGGCTCTGGCTCTGAGGTCATAGCAGGAGCTGCATGCTAGTTGTGGCTCAGGGCTGTCTATGTCATTTCATGACTGCCCACGTTGGTGATCGGAGGACAAAGAATGTCCATGTAGATCCACAAAGGACACCATGATTTGGACGATAATGATCTTTGACTAGTTGTCTCGGGCCACTTTGTCAAGATTTCCGTGGCCTCAGTGTACGTGGCCTCAGTCCACGTGGACTCATTGTCCTGGGCTTCGGTGAACAAGGCCTTGGTCTATGTGGCCTCAGCGTCCGTGGCCTCATTCCACGTGGCTTTCAGGAGACGTTGCCTCGGTTTCCTTGATATCGGGCTCTGTGACCTCTGTTTCCGTGACCTCCACTTCCGTGGAATCGGTCTCCGTGGATTCCCTGTCCGTTTTCTTGGTGTCTGTTGATTCACTGTCTGTAGATTCGGTCTCCGTCACGTCGGTATCCGAAACCTCAGTCTACATTACTCAGTCTCTTTGGTGGCCATTGCCCCAACCTCCTTGAATGTGGCCTCAGTGTCCATGGCCTCCATGTGCATGGCCTCAGATTCCGTGGCTTTTTGTCCATGGCCCTGTTCCCAGTTCTCTGCATCTAAGAAGACCCCGTGTCCTTGGCATCTATCTCAGTGGCCTGCGTTGCTGTGGAATCCGTTTCGAGGACTCGGTCTCTTGACCCCCATGTTCATGGTCTCGTTCTATTTGTCCTTAGGCTCTGTGGACTTCTCTCATGGTCACCATGCCCTTGGGTGTCTGTCTAGTTCTGCGGGCGGTCACCTGTCTGTGTGGCTGAGCGTGATGCTTTCTTTGAGGGCTGCTGAATATCAGTCTTTGTTGGAGGACATGCATTAGTACAGCTTCACCTCTTTTTACATCATTTTATGTAAGACGACGTACGTATATTTTTATATATACTTTAGAATGCATTTGTCTGCATGGGTAACAGTATACGAGGGCAACTGTCTACGTGGGCGAGCTTGCGTCTTTCTAATTGAGCGTTCGATTTTCTATTTATGTGATTTGGTGAGCATCTGTCTTCATAGGTGGGCAGGCATCTCTTCAGGTTCAGCTCTCTCCACGTCGTTTCACATAGATGCGCATTGTACACGTAGGTCCACGTAGGCCCTCATCATTCCACTGAGTTGCACATAGTTCATGTCTGTCCACAAAATTCCACATCCGTTCCAGTCTGTCCATGAAGACCCACACCTGTCCACATTGGTCCACATCTGTCCTCGAATGTTGATGTTGGTGCACATAGATATCTGTAAGTCCACCTTTATCCAAGTCCATCCAGGTAGGACCACATCTCGCTACATAAGTACACTTGAGTTCATGTTTGTCCATGTATTTTCAGGTTCTTCCACATCGGTGCAAGTCTACCCACGTACGTGCAAGTAGGATCAAAACTCTCTGCTTCGGTCGACATAGGTCATGTAAGAAATTAAAATCTCTTAACAACCAAAGATACAGGTAAATTTCTTGATAAAGCACATCTGTAAACAATATAAAGCAAAATGCTTGTGAATGTTAAACATTCCATCTAGATATGGACAAAATTGCCCAGTAGTGTCTCATCTACCTAACATTGTAGTAGATGTTTTAGTCATTTCAACCTGTCAAGGAAAAGGTTTGAGGAAGTATGTGAAGTGGAAATTGTTACTGACTATAGATGATACATTTGAGAAAAAGTAAATTTTCTTTTATTTTTTCAAAATATAGGGACAGTATGAGATTGAGAAAGAATTTTATTAATTTTTCATGTGCCCTGTGTTGCTCCGAGTCTTCAGCATGTCCATGGTACTGGGGTTTGAACTTGAGTACCGGAGGATGCAGGGCATGCACCACAAATGCTGTGCGACCGTTCCTGCCCCTAGATGATTATATTAAAAGCAATAAATTTATAAGCTGATTGCTAGGACCATGATTTTGAAAGATAATTGTAGGTCCTTTAGACGGGACTCAGCATGTGGAGCAGTGGGCTGGCATATTCAAGGACCCAGGTTCGTATCCCAGCACCACATATACGGCAAAGAATCAGAGACACAAAAATCAGATGAATGAATAAAACTTGATTCCCTTTCACTCTCTCCCTGTCTTACAAAATGTAAAAATCAAGTATACTTCTAATAACCTCACAAAATCTCCTCAAAAGAGATAATTATGATACTGTGATTGAACATATGGCCTCAAGGAATAACAATGATATAGGCTATCTAAAATAAATATAGGGAAATAGTTTGCTTCTTTTTACGTCTGTCTATTTTTATTTACCTTCACGTAGGCCTACGTATACATTTGTGAACATGGGCATCTATCTATGTAGGAGTCTATATAGGTACGCGGACCGGCGTCTGTCTAGGATTTCTGGCGGGATTCTATGTGTGTGGGTGTGCATCTGTCTAGGTGTGGTACAGGCATCTGTGTAGGTCCACATCTGTCTACATAGTTTCACGAAGGTACCCGTATGTACACAGAGGTCCACGTAGGCCCTCATCTTACCCCGTTGGTCCACATGAATTCATCTCTGTCCACGAATGTCCACGTTGGATCACCTCGGTTGACGTCTGTCCATGTTGGACCACGTAGGTCAACGTCGGTCCATGTCTGACTTGTAAATCCTCGTAGGTTCACATCTGTCCATCAAGGTCCACATACGTTCACATCGCCCCGTATAGGTCCACGAATGTTCACGTAAGTTCACGTCGGTCAAGATATGTCCACGTAAGTTTCACATCGGTCTATGTAGATCTACTTACATTCATGTCATTCCATGTCCTTTTATGTAGGAACACTGTGTTCCGTGTCTGTCCACATCTGTCGACGGAAATCCACATAGACCAACGTCTGTCAACGTAGGTACACTTAGGTCCATGTCAGTTCATGTAGGTCATCATAGGTCTGCATCTCTCAATACAGGCCCACGTAGCTCATTGTATGGCCACCTGTTTCCACATAGGTCCGAGGAGGTTCATGTCTGTCCACATTGATTCAATTCGCTCCATGGAGGAACACGTCTGTATACGTAAGCACATGTCCATCTTCGATATTCCACGTAGGTACGCATGTGTCATTGTGTGTCCAGATAGGGCCTTTTCTTTCCATGTTGGTCTACAAAGTTCCTCGTCTTTCCAAGTTTGTCCATGTAAGCCCACGTAGTTCCACATCTGAGAAGGTGCACCCACATAGGTCTACATTTCATCAGGTAGGTCCACATATATTCTTGTAGGTCCACATCATTCAGGAACTGGGACACATATGGTGCGCAACTAATTATTTTGGACATCAGGGCTGCAGCATTGTTGAGGCTGACATGGTTCCGTGGGCTCCGGCTCTGAGGTCATAGCCAGAGCTGCATGCTAGTTGTGGCTCAGGCCTGTCTATGTCATTTCATGACTGCCCACGTTGGTGATCGGAGGACAAAGAATGTCCATGTAGATCCACAAAGGGCACCAGCCTCGGAGTGTAATGGCCTTGGTCTAGTTGTCTTGGTCCACTTTGTCAAGGTTTCCTTGGCCTCGGAGTGGACTCATTGTCCGGGGCCTCGGTCCACGAGGCATTGATCCACATGGACTCAGTGTCCATGGCCTCATGTGGTTTTCTGTCGACGTGGCCTCAGTTTCCATGAACTCGGTCTCTGTGGCCCCCTTTTCCATGGCCTCTGTGTCCGTGGAATCAGTCTCCGTGCATTCCTTGTCCGTATACTCCGTGTCTATAGATTCACTGTCTGTAAATTTGGTCTCCGTCACATCGGTCTCTGTAACCTCAGTCTGCATTACTCAGTCGCTTTGGTTGACATTGCCCAGACCCCCGTGACTGTGGCCTCAGTGTCCGTGGCTTTCATGTGCATGACCTCAGCCTCCGTGGCGTTTTTGTCCATGGCCCTGTTCCCAGTAATCTCCATCTAAGAAGACACTGTGTCCTTGGCATCTGTCTCAGTGGCCTGCGTAGTTGTGGAATTCGTTTTGTGGACTCGATTTTTGACCCCCAAGTTCGTGATCTCATTGTATTTGTCCTTAGTCTCTGGGGACTTCTCTCATGGTCATCATGTCATTAGGGGTCTGTCTAGTACGGCAGGAGGACACCTGTCTGCGTGGCCGTGCAGGATGCATTCTTCGTGAGAGGGTGAATATCAGTGTTTGTTGGTGGACAGGCATTAGTGCATGTTCACCTCTTTTTACGTCGGTTTATGTAAGATCATGTACGTATTCGTTTATATATACCTTAGAATGAATTTGTCTGCATGGGCAACTGTATACGTAGGTAACTGTCTACTTGGGCGAGCTGGCGTTTTTCTATGTGAGCGTTCGGTTTTCTGTCTATGTGTTTGGGTGGGCATTTGTCTACGTAGGTGGGCAGCATCTCTATAGTTTGAGCTCTCTCCACGTTGTTTCACGTAGATACGCGTCTGTGCACGTAGGACCACGTAGGCCCTCATCATTCCACTGAAATGCACATAGTTCATGTCTGTCCACACAAGTCCACGTCCATTCCAGTCTGTCCACCTAGGCGAACAACTGTTCACATTGGTCCATATCTGTCCTCGTTTGTTCAGGTATGTCCACTTTGATATCTGTAAGTCCACCTCTATCTACGTCCATCCAGTTAGGACCACATCTCGCTACATAGGTACACATAGGTCCACGTTTGTCCACGTATGTTCAGGCTCTTCCACATCGGTCCACGTCTGCCCACGTACGTGCACGTAGGACCGCATCTGTCTGCGTCGGTCCACGTAGATCCATGTACGAAACAAAAATCTCTTAACAACAGAAAATACAGGTAACTTTCTTGATAAAGGACATCTGTAAACAACTAACAGCACAATGCTTCTGAATGTTAAATATTCCATCTAGATCAGGACAAAATTGCCCAGTATTGTCTCATCTACTGCACAGTGTAGTAGATGTTTAACTCAATTCAGCCTGTCAAGGAAAAGGTTTGAGGAAGTATGTGAAGTGGAAATTGTTACTGACTATAGATGATATATTTTAAAAAGAAAATTTTCTTTTTTCAAAAGAGAGGCTCAGTTAGGGATTGAGAAAAAATTTTATTAAGATTTTCCTATGGCCTGTGTTGCGCCAAGTCTTCAGAATGTCCATGGTGCTGGGGTTTGAACTTGAGTACCAGAGGATGCAGGACAATCACCACAAATGCTGAGTGACCACTCTTGCCCCTTGATGATTATATTAGAAGCAATATATTTATAAGCGAATTGCTGGGACCATGATTTTGAAAGATAATTTTAGGTACTTCAGAAGTGTCTCAGCAGGTGGAGCAGTTGCCTGGCATATTCAATGATCCAGGTTCGTATCCCAGCACCACATACATGACAAAGTATCGGAGACACAAAAATCAGATGAATGAATAAAACTTGATTCCGTTTCACTCTTTCCCTCTCTTACAAAATGTAAAAATCAAGTATAGTTCTATATAACCTCAGAAAGTCTCCTTCAAAAGAGATCATTATGATACTGAGATTGAAAATATGGCCTCAAGGAATGACAATGATATAGGCTATCAAAAATTAATATGGGGAAATAGTTTGTTTCTTTTTACGTCTGCCTACTTTTATGTACCTTCACATAGGCCTACGTATACATCTGTGTACAGGGGCATCTCTCTATGTAGGAGTCTATGTAGGTAAGCGAGCTGCAGTTTGTCTAGGATTTCTGGTGGGATTCTGACTATGTGTGTGGGTGCGCATCTGTCTAGGTGTGGTTCAGGCATCTGTGTAGGTCGACATCTGTCTACATAGTTTCACGAAGGTACCCGTATGTACACAGAGGTCCACGTAGGCACTCATCTTACCTCCGAGGCGCAAATGAATTCATCTCTGTCCACGAATGTCCACGTCGGTTCACATCAGTTCACGTCTGTCCATATTGGACCATGTAGGTCAACGTCGGTCCACGTCTGCCTTGTAGATTCTCGTAGGTTCACATCTGTCCATCAAGGTCCACATACGTTCACATCGCTCTGCATAGGTCCATGAATGTTCACGTAAATTCATGTCGGTCCAGATATGTCCA
>PVKS010022695.1:15524-33452 GCA_004027875.1 Aplodontia rufa
CCATGTAAGAGATAAAAATCTCTTAACAACAGAAAATACAGGTAACTTTCTCGATAAAGGACATCTGTCAACAACTAACAGCAAAATGCTTCTGAATGTTAAATATTCCATCTAGATTAGGACAAAATTGCCCATTATTGTCTCATCTACCGCACATTGTAGTAGATGTTTTACTCATTTCAACCTGTCAAGGAATAGGTTTGAGGAAGTATGTGAAGTGGAAATTGTTACTGACTATAGATGATATATTTTAAAAAGATAATTTTCTTTTCTTTTTTCAAAAGAGAGGGTCAGTGAGAGATTGAGGTAGATTTTTATTAATATTTTCATGTGCCCTTTGTTTCTCCAAGTCCTCAGTGTGTCCATGTTGCTGGAATTTGAACTTGAGTACCGGAAGATGCACGGTACGCACAACAAATATTGAGCGACCACTCCTGCCCCTGGTTGATTATGTTAAAATCAATAAATTTATAAGCTGATTGCTAGAACTTGATTTAGAAAGATAATTGAAGGTCCTTTAGTAGTGTCTCAGCATGTGGTGCAGTAGCCAGGCATATTCAAGGACCCAGGTTCATATCCTACCACCACATATACGGCAAAGTATTGGAAACACAAAAATCAAATGAGTGAATAAAACTTGATTCCTTTTCACTCTCTCCCCGTATTAGAAAATGTAAAAATCAAGTATACTTCTAATAACCTCATAAAGTCTCCTTCAAAAAGATCATTATGATACTGTGATTGAAAATATGGCCTCAAGGAAGAACAATGATATAGGCTATATAAAATATCCATGGGGAAAACGTTCATTTCTTTTAGATCTGTCTACGTTTCTTTACCTTCACATAGGCCTACGTATACATCTGTGTACATGGGCATCTGTCTATATAGGGTTCTATATATGTACGTGGGCCAGCGTCTATCTGGGTAGCCGGGCAGTTTTCTGACTATGCGTGTGTGCGCGCATCTGTCTAGGTGTGCGTCAGTTATCTGTGTACGTCCACATTTCTCTACATAGTATCACGAAGGTATCCATCTGTACACTGAGGTCCACGTAGGCCCTGATCTTACCACCGAGGTCCACTTGAATTCATCTCCATCCATGAAGGTCCACGTTGGTTCACATCGGTTCACGTCTGTCCACGTTGGAACATGTAGGTCAACATCGGTCCATGTTTCAATTGTATATCCTCGTAGGTTCACATCTGTCCATCAAGGTCCACATAGGTTCACATCGCTCCGCATAGTTCCACGATTGTTCACGTACGTTCACGTCGGTCCAGATATGTCCATGTAAGTTTCACATCTGACTATGTCGATCTACTTATGTTCATGTCATTCCATGTACTTTTACGTAGGAACACTGCATTCCGTGTCTTTCCACATCTGTCCACGTAGGTCCACATAGATACACGTCTGTCACCGGAGGTACACATAGGTAAATATCGGTCAATGTATTTCATCCTATGTCCGCATCTCTCCATGGTCGTCCAAGTAGCTCGTTGTAGGGCCACCTGTTTCCAAATAGGTCCAAGTAGATTCATGTCTGTCCAAATCAATTCAACTCGGTCCATGGAGGGACACGTCTGTACATCTAAGCACATGTCCATCTTCGATATTTCACATAGGTTCACATGTGACATCGTGTGTCCGGATAGGGCCTTTTCTGTCCATGTTGGTCCACAAAGCTCCTCGTCTGTCCACGTTGATCCATGTAAGACCACGTAGTTCCATGTCTGAGAAGGTGCATCCATATATGTCTACGTGTCCTCAGGGAGGTCCATGTATATTCTTATGTCCACATCATTCAGGAGCTAGGACCCATAAGGAGCGCACTGAGTATTTTGGATATCAGGGCTGCAGCATTGTAGAGGCGGACATGGGACCGTGTGCTCCAATTCTGCAGCCATAGCAGGAGCTGAAGGCTAGTTGTGGCTCAGGCCTGTCTATGTCATTTCATGGCTGCCCTCATTGGGAATCGGAGGACAAAGAATGTCCATGTGAATCTGCAAATGGCACCGTGCCTGGACTGTAATGGCCTTGGACTAGTTGTCTCGGTCCACTTTGTCAAGGTTTCCTTGGCCTTGTTGTTGTGTCCTCGGTCCACGTGGACTTAGGGTCCGGGGCCTTGGTCCATGAGGCCTCGGTGGATGTGGCCTCGACATCCGTGTCCTCACTCCATGTGGCTTTCGGTCAAAGTGGCCTCAGTTTCTGTAATCTCGGCTCCTTGGCCTCTGTTTCCGTGGCCTCCGCATCCGTGGAATCGGTCTCCATGGATTCCCTGTCCGTATACTCGGTGTCTGTTGATTCACTGTCTGTAGATTGGGTCTCCTTCACGTCGGTCTCTGTAAGTTCAGTGTGCATTCCTCAGTCTCTTTGGTTGATATTGCCCCGACCTCCGTGACTTTGGCCTCAGTGTCCATGGCCACAGTGTGCATAGCCTTAGTCTCCATGGTCTTTTGTCCATGGCCCTATGCCCAGTACTCTCCATCTAAGAAGATGCTGTGTCCTTGGCATCTATCTCAGTTGCCTGCGTAGCTTTAGAATCCGTTTCATGGACTCGGTCTCCTGACCCCCATGTTCGTGGTTTCGTTCTATTTGTCCTTAGTCTCTGTGGACTTCTCTCATGGTCTTCATGTCCTTGGGGGTCTGTCTAGTTCTGCGGGCGGTCAACTGTCTGCATGGCCGAGCGGGATGCTTTCTTCGTGGGGGGTGAATATCAGTCTTTGTTGGTGGACAGGCATTAGTACAGATTCACCTCTTTTCATGTTCGTTTATGTAAGATCACGTACATATTCATTTATATATAACGTAGAATGCATTTGTCTGCATGGGCAACTGTACATGTAGGTAATTCTCTATGTGGGCGAGCGGGCGTTTTCCTAGGTGAGCGTTCGGTTATCTGTGTATGCGTTTGGGTGGGCATTTGCTATGTAGGTGGGCAGCATCTCTTTAATTTGAGCTCTCTCCACGTTGTTTCACATATATATGCGTGTGTGCACGTAGGACCACGTAGGCCCTCATCATTCCACTGAAATGCACATAGTTCATGTCCGTCTATGAAAGTTCACGTCCGTTCCAGAACGTTCACCTAGTTGCACATCTGTCCACATTAGTCCACATCTGTCCTCGTTTGTTCATGTAATTCCACTTAGATATCTCTAAGTCCACCTCTATCTACGTCCATCCAGGTAGGACCACATCTCGCCACATAGGTACACTTAGGTCCACGTTTGTCCACGTATGTTCAGGCTCTTCCATATCGGTCAACTTCTGCCCACGTACGTGCACCTAGGACCGCATCTGTCTGCATCGGTCCACGTAGGCCCATGTAAGAAATAAAAATCTCTTAACAACAGAAAACACAGGTGTCTTTCTCGATAAAGGACATCTGTAAACAATTAACAGCAAAATGCTTCTGAATGCTAAATATTCCATCTAGATCAGGACAAAATTGCCCAGTATTGTCTCATCTACCGCACATTGTAGTAGATGTTTTACTCAATTCATCCTGTCAAGGAAAAGGTTTGAGGAAGTATGTGAATTGGAAATTGTTATTGACTATAGATGATCTATTTTAAAAAGAAAATGTTCTTTTTCCAAAAGAGAGGGTCAGTGAGAGATTGAGAAAAAATTTTATTAAGAATTTCATATGCCCTGTGTTGCGCCAGGTCTTCAGCATGTCCATGGTGCTGGGGTTTGAACTGGAGTACCGGAGGATGCATGACAATCACGACAAAAGCTGAGCGACCACTCCTGCCACTGGATGATTATATTAAAAGCAATAAATTTATAAGCGGATTGCTGGGACCATGATTTTGAAAGATAATTGTATGTACTTCAGAAGTGTCTCAGCAGGTGGAGCAGTTGCCTGGCATATTCAAGGACCCAGGATCGTATCCCAGCACCACATACATGATAAAGTTTCAGAGACACAAAAATCAGATGAATGAATAAAACTTGATTCCCTTTCAATCGCTCCCTCTCTTAGAAAATGTAAAAATCAAGTATATTTCTATATAACCTAAGAAAGTCTCCTTCAAAAGAGATCATTATGATACTGAGATTGAAATTAGCCTCAAGGAAGAGTAATGATATAGGCTATCTAAACTTAACATGAGGAAATAGTTCGTTTCTTTTTACGTATGTCTAGTTTTATATACCTTCACGTAGGCCTACGTATACATCTGTGCACATGGGCATTTATCTATGTACGAGTCTATATAGGTATGCGGACCGGCGTCTGTCTAGGATTTCTGGCGGGATTCTGACTATGTGTGTTGGTGCGCATCTGTCTAAGTGAGGTTCAGGCATCTGTGTAGGTGCACATCTGTCTACATAGTTTCACGAAGGTACCCGTATGTACACAGAGGTCCACGTAGGCCCTCATCTTACCCCGTTGGTCCACATGAATTCATCTCTGTCCACGAAGGTCCACATCGGATCACCTCGGTTGAGGTCTGTCCACATTGGACCACATAGGTCAACGTCGGTCCACGTCTGACTTGTAAATCCTCGTAGGTTCACATCTGTCCATCAAGGTCCACATACGTTCACATCGCCCCGTATAGGTCCAAGAATGTTCATGTAAGTTCACGTCCGTCAAGATATGACCACGTAAGTTTCACATCGGTCTATGTAGATATACTTACGTTCATGTCATTCCATGTCCTTTTATGTAGGAACACTGCGTTCCGTGTCTGTCCACATCTGTCTACATAGATCCACATAGACCCATGTCTGTCAACGTAAGTACACATAGGTCCATGTCGGTTCATGTAGGTCATCATAGGTCCGCATCTGTCAATGTAGGTCCACGTAGCTCATTGTAGGGCCACCTGTTTCCACATAGGTCCAAGTAGGTTCATGTCTGTCGATATCAATTCAATTCGCTCCATGGATGGACACGTCTGTATACGTAAGCACATGTCCATCTTCGATATTCCACGTAGGTACGCATGTGTCTTCGTGTGTCCAGATAGGGCCTTTTCTGTCCATGTTGGCACACAAAGCTCCTCGTTTGTCCACGTTGGTCCATGTAAGCCCACGTAATTCCACATCTGAGAAGGTGCACCGACATAGGTCTACGTATCATCAGGTAGGTCCACATATATTCATGTAGGTCCACATCATTCAGGAGCCTGGACACATGAGGTGCGCACTGAATATTTTGGACATCAGGGCTGCAGCATTGTTGTGGCTGACATGGGTCCCTGGGCTCCGGCTCTGAGGTCATAGCAGGAGCTGCAGGCTAGTTGTGGCTCAGGCCTGTCTATGTCATTTCATGGCTGAACACATTGGGGATCAGAGGACAAAGAATGTCCATGTGGATCCGCAAACGGCACTATGCCTCGGACTGTAATGGCCTTGGACTAGTTGTCTCGGTCCACTTTGTCAAGGTTTCCATGGCCTTGTTGTTGTGGCCTCGGTCCACGTGGACTTAGTGTCCAGGGCCTTGGTCCACGAGGAGTCGGTGTACGTGGCCTCGACATCCGTGGCCTCACTCCATGTGGCTTTCGGTCAAAGTGGCCTCATTTTCTGTAATCTCGGGCTCTGGGGCCTCTGTTTCCATGGCTTCCGCATCCGTGGAATCGATCTCCGTGGATTACCTGTACGTATACTCGGTGCCTGTTGATTCACTGTCTGTAGATTCGGTCTCCGTCACGTCGGTCTCCGTAAGTCCAGTCTGCATTCCTCAGTCTCTTTGTTTGACATTGCCCCGACCTCTGTGACTGTGGCCTCAGTGTCCATGGCCACAGTGTGTGTAGCCTTAGTCTCCATGGCCTTTTGTCCATGGCCCTTTGCCCAGTACTCTCCATCGAAGAAGATGCCGTGTCCTTGGCATCTGTCTCAGTTGCCTGCGTAGCTTTAGAATCCGTTTCATGGACTCGGTCTCCTGACCCCCATGTTCGTGGTTTCGTTCTATTTGTCCTTAGTGTCTGTGGACTTCTCTCATGGTCTTCATGTCCTTGGGGGTCTGTCTAGTTCTGCAGGCGGTCAACTGTCTTCGTGGCCGAGCGGGATGCTTTCTTTGTGGGCGGGTGAATGTCAGTCTTTGTTGGTGGACAGGCATTAGTGCAGGATCACCTCTTTTCACGTCGGGTTATGTAAGATCACGTACGTATTTGTTTATATATACCTTAGAATGCATTTGTCTGCATGGGCAACTGTACATGTTGGTAATTGTCTACGTGGGCGAGCGGGCGTTTTTCTAGGTGAGCATTCGGTTTTCTGTCTATGTGTTTGGGTGGGTATTTTGCTACGTAGGTGGGCAGCATCTCTTTAGTTTGAGCTCTCTCCACGTTGTTTCACGTAGATACGCGTCTGTGCACGTAGGACCACGTAGGCCCTCATCATTCCACTGAGTTGCACATAGTTCATGTCTGTCTACGAAAGTTCACCTCCATTCCAGTCTGTCCACCTAGATGCCCATCTGTCCACATTGTTCCACATCTGTCCTCGTTTGCTCAAGTAGTTCCACTTAGATATCTCTAAGTCCACCAATATCTACGTCCATCCAGGTAGGACCACATCTCGCCACATAGGCACACTTAGATCCACGTTTGTCCACGTATGTTCAGGCTCTTCCATATCGGTCAACTTCTGCCCACGTACGTGCACCTAGGACCGCATATGTCTGCGTCGGTCCACGTAGGCCCATGTAAGAGATAAAAATCTCTTCACAACAGAAAACACAGGTATCTTTCTCGATAAAGGACATCTGTAAACAACTAACAGCAAAATGCTTCTGAATGCTAAATATTCCATTTGAATCAGGACAAAATCGCTCAGTATTGTCTCATCTACCGCACATTGTAGTAGATGTTTTACTCAATTCAGCCTGTCAAGGAAAAGGTTTGAGGAAGTATGTGAAGTGAAAATTGTTACTGACTATCAATGATATATTTTAAAAAGAAAATGTTCTTTTTTCAAAATAGAGGGTCAGTGAGAGATTGAGAAAGAATTTTATTAAGAATTTCATATGCCCTGTGTTGCGCCAGGTCTTCAGCATGTCCATGGTGCTGGGGTTTGAACTGGAGTACCGGAGGATGCTGGACAATCACCACAAATGCTGAGCGACCACTCCTGCCCTTGGATGATTATATTAAAAGCAATAAGTTTATAAGCGAATTGCTGGGACCTTGATTTTGAAAGATAATTGTAGGTACTTCAGAAGTGTCTCAGCAGGTGGAGCAGGTGCCTGGCATATTCACGGACCCAGGATCATATCCCAGAACCACATACATGAGAAAGTATCGGAGACACAAAAATCAGATGAATTAATAAAACTTGATTCCCTTTCAATCGCTCCCTCCCTTAGAAAATGTAAAAATCAATTATACTTCTATATAACCTCAAAAAGTCTCCTTCAAAAGAGATCATTATGATACTGAGATTGAAAATATGGCCTCAAGGAAGAGTAATGATATAGGCTATCTAAAGTTAATATGAGGAAATAGTTCGTTTCTTTCTACGTATGTCTAGTTTTTTTAACCTTCACATAGGCCTACGTATACATCTGTGTACATGGGCATCTATCTATGAAGGAGTTTATATAGGTACGCGGGCCGGCGTCTGTCTAGGATTTCTGGCGGGATTCTGACTATGTGTGTTGGTGCGCATCTGTCTAGGTGTGGTTCAGGCATCTGTGTAGGTCCACATCTATCTACATAGTTTCACGAAGGTACCCGTATGTACACAGAGGTCCACGTAGGCCCTCATCTTACCCCGTTGGTCCACATGAATTCATCTCTGTCCACGAAGGTCCACATCGGATCACTTCGGTTGAGGTCTGTCCACGTTGGACCACATAGGTCAACGTCGATCCGCGTCTGACTTGTAAATCCTCGTAGGTTCACATCTGTCCATCAAGGTCCACATACGTTCACATCGCCCCGTATAGGTCCACGAAAATTCAACTAAGTTCACGTCGGTCAATACATGTCCACGTAAGTTTCACATCGGTCTATGTAGATGTACTTACGTTCATGTCATTCCATGTTCTTTTACGTAGGAACATTGTGTTCCGTATCTGTCCACATCTGTCTACATAGATCCACATAGACCCACGTCTGTCAACGTAGGTACACATAGGTCCATGTCGGTTCATGTAGGTCATCATAAGTCTGCATCTCTCAATGCAGGTCCATGTAGCTCATTGTAGGGCACCTTTTTCCACATAGGTCCGAGTAGGTTCATGTCTGTCCACATCGATTCAATTCGCACCATGGAGGGACACGTCTGTATACGTAAGCACATGTCCATCTTCGATATTCCACGTAGGTACGCATGTGTCTTTGTGTATCCAGATAGGGCCTTTTCTGTCCATGTTGGTCCACAAATCTCCTCGTTGTTTGTCCACGTTGGTCCATGTAAGCCCACGTAGTTCCACATGTGAGAAGATATTTTCTCATCTACCGAACATTGGAGTAGATATTTTACTCCTTGCAGCCTGTCAAGGAAAAGGTTTGAGGAAGTATGTGAAGTGGAAATTGTTACTGACTATAGATGATATGTTTTAAAAAGAAAATTTTCTTTTCTTTTTTCAAATGAGAGTGTCACTGAGATATTGAGAAAGAATTTTATTAAGATTTTCTTGTACCCTGTAACGCGCCGAGTCTTCAGCATGTCCATGGTGCTGGAGTTTGAACTTGAGTACCAGAGGATGCAGGGCACGCACCACAAATGCTGAGCGACCGCTCCTGCCCCTAGATGATTATATTAAAAGCAATAAATTTATAAGCTAATTGCTGGGACCATGATTTTAAAAGATACTTGCAGGTCTTTTAGAAGTGTCTCAGCACGTGGAGCAGTTTCCTGCCATATTCAAGGACCCAGGTTCATTACCCAGCACTACATACACGCAAAGAATTGGAGACACAAAAATCAGAAGAATGAATAAAACTTGATTCCCAATCAATCTCTCTGTGTCTTTGAAAATGTAAAACTGAAGTCTGCTTCTATAAAACTTGAGAAAGTCTCCTTCAAAACAGATCATTAAGATGCTGAGATAGAAAATATTGCCTCAAGGAATAACAGGAATATAGGCTATACAAAATCTATGGTGAAAAAGTTCCTTTCTCTTTACGTCTGTCTACTTTATTTACCTTCACGTAGGCCTAAGTAAACATCTGTGTACATGGGCATCAGTCTATGTAGGAGTCTATGTAAGTACATGGGCCGGTGTCTGTCTAGGATTTCAGGCGGTTTTCTGACTATGTGTGTGGGTGCGCATCTTTCTAGGTGTGGTTCGTGCTTCTGTGTAGGTCCACATCTGTCTACATAGTTTCACGAAGGTACCCGTCTGTACACAGAGATACACGTAGGCCATCAACTTACCACCGAGGTCCACATGAATTCATCTCTGTCCACGAAGTTCCACATTGGTTCACATGGGTTCACGTCTGTCCACATTGGACCACGTAGGTCCACGTCCGTTCACATCTGACTTGTAGATCCTCGTAGGTTCACATCTGTCCATCAAGGTCCACACACGTTCACATCGCTCCTCTTAGGTCCACGAATGTTCCTGAACTTTCACGTCGGTCCAGATATGTCCACGTATGTTTCACATCGGTCTATATAGATCTACTTACGTTCATGTCATTCCATGTCCTTTTATGTAAGAACACTACATTCTGTGTCTGTGCACATCTCTCCACATAGGTCCATGTAGATCCACGTCTGTCAACGTAGGTACACATAGGTCAATGTTGGTCCATGTAGGTCATCGTAGGTCCGCATCTCTCAATAGAGGTACATGTAGCTCATTGTAAAGCCACCTGTTTCCACATTGGTATAAGTAGGTTCATGTCTGTCCACATCGATTCGATTCGGTCCATGAAGGGACACCTCTGTCCACGTAAGCACATGTACATCTTCGATATTCCAAGTAGGTACGCATGTGTAATCGTGTGTCCAGATAGGGCCTTTTCTGTCCATGTTGGTCCACAAATCTCCAAGTCTGTCCTCGTAGGTCAATGTAAGACCACGTAGTTCCACCTCTGAGAATGTGCACCCACATAGGGCTATGTCTCCTCAGGTAGGTCCACATATATTCATGTATGTCCACATCATTCAGGAGCTGGGACACATAAGGTGCACACTGAGTATTTTGGACATTAGGGCTGCAGCATTGTTGAGGCTGACATGGGTCCGTGTCCGGTTCTGAGGTCATAGTAGGAGCTGCATGCTATTGTGGCTCAGGCATGTCTATGTCATTTAATGACTGCCCACGTTGGTGATCGGAGGAAAAAGAATGTCAATGTGGATCCGCAAAAGGCATTATTCCTCGGAATGTTATGACTTTGTTCTAGATATCTCCGTCCACTTTGTCAAGGTTTCCATTTCCTCGGTCCACGTGGACTCATTGTCCAGTGGCTCGTTCTACGAGGCCTCAGTCCATGTGGCCTCGGCGTCCGTGGCTTCACTCCATGTGGCTTTCGGTCCACGTGGCCTCGGTTTCCGTGATCTCGGGCTTGTGGACTCCTTTTCCGTGGCCTCCGAATCTGTGGAATCAATCTCCGTGGATTCAGTGTCCTTACACTTGGTCATTGTGGATTCACTGTCTTTAGATTCAGTCTCAGTCACGTCGTTCTCCGTAATCCCTGTTTGCATTCCTCAGTGTTTTTGGTTAATATTGCCCCGACCTCCGTGACTGTGGGCTCAATTTCCATGGCCTCAATGTGTGTGGCCTCAGTCTCAGTGGCCTTTTGTACATGGCCGTGTTGCCAGTACTCTCCAACGAAGAAGACACCGTGTTCTTGACATCTGTCTCATTAGACTGCGTAGCTGTGGAATCCGTTTCGTGGACTCAGTCTCTTGACTCCTATGTCTGTGGTCTCATAACATTTGCCCTTAGTCTCTGTGGACTTATCTCATGGTCACCATGTCCTTGGGTTTCTGTCTAGTTCTGCAGGCGGTCATCTGTCTGCCAGGCCGAGCGGGATGTTTAATTTGTAGGCGGGTGAATATCAGTCTTGGTTGGTGAACAGGCATTAGTGTAGGTTCACCTCTTTTCACGTCGCTTTATGTAAGATCACGTACATATATGTTTATATATACCTGAGAATGCATTTGTCTGCGAGGCTAACTGTATATGTGGGCAACCGTCTATGTGGGTGTGCGGGCATCTTTCTTGCTGAGCATTCGGTGTTCTGTCTATGCATTTGGGTGGACATCTGTCTAGGTAGGTGGTCAGGCATCTCTTTAGGTTCAGCTCTCTCCACGTCGTTTCACGTAGATACGTGTCTGTACATGTAGGTCCACGAAGGCCCTCATCATTCCATTGAGTTGCACATAGTTCATGTCTGTCCACGAAATTCCACGTCCGTTCCAGTCTGTCCACGTAGGTGCACATCTGTCCACGTTGGTCCACTTCTGTCCTCGTATGTTCATGTAGGTCCACTAAGTTATCTGTAAGTTCAACTCTATCCATGTCCATCCAGGTAGGACCACATTTTGCCACAAGATACATGTTGGTGCACGTTTGTCCACGTATGTTCAGATTCTTCCACATCGGTGCACGTCTGCCCACGTAAGTGCATGTAGGACCGCATCTGTCTGCGTCGGTCCACGTAGGTCCATGTTAGAGATTAAAATCCCTTAACAACAGAAAATACTGTAAACTTTCTCGATAAGTGACATCTGCAAACAACATACAGTAAAATGCTTCTGAATGTGAAGCTTTCCATCTAGATCAGGACAAAATTGCCCAGTATTGTCTCCTCTACCAAACATTGTAGTAGATGTTTTACTCCTTGCAACCTGTCAAGGAAAAGGTTTGAGGAAGTATATGAAGTGGAAATTGTTACTGACTATAGATGATATATTTGAAAAAGAAATTTTTTTTTCTTTTTTCAAATGAGAGGGTCAGTGAGATATTGAGAAAGAATTTTATTAAGATTTTCATGTGCCCTGTGTTGCGCCGAGTCTCCGCATGTCCATGGTGCTGGGGTTTGAACTTGAATACCGGAGGATGCAAGACACGCACCACAAATGCTGAGTGACCGCTCCCGCCCCTAGATGATCATATTAAAAGCAATATATTTATAAGCTAAATGCTGGGACCATGATTTTAAAAGATAATTGTAGGTCCTTTAGAAGTGTCTCAGAAGGTGGAGCAGTTGCCTGGCACATTCAAGGACCCAGGTTCGTATCCCAGCACCACATACACGACAAAGAATCAGAGACACTAATATCAGATGAAAGAATAAAAGTCGATTCCCATTCAATCTCTCCCTGTCTTAGAAAATGTAAAAATCAAGTCTACTTCTATAAAATTTGAGAAACTCTACTTCAAAATAGATCATTATGATGCTGCGATAGAAAATATGGCCTCAAGGAATAACAGGGATATAGGCTATATAAAACCTATGGTGAAAATTTCATTTCTGTTTACTTCTGTCTACTTTTATTTACCTTCAAGTAGGCCTACGTATACATCTGTGTACATGGGCATCTGTCTATTTAGGAGTCTATGTAGGTACACGGGCTGAGGTCTGTCTAGAATTTCGGTCGGTTTTCTGACTATGTGTGTGGGTGCGCATCTGTCTAGATGTGGTTCGGGCTTCTGTATTTGTCCACATATGTCTACATAGTTTCACGATGGTACGCGTCTGCACACAGAGGTCCATGTAGGCCCTCATCTTACCACCGAGGTCCACATGAATTCATCTCTGTCCATGAAGGTCCACATTGGTTCACATGGGTTCACGTCTGTCCACATTGGACCACGTGGGTCCACGTCGGTCCACAACTGACTTGTAGATCCTCGTAGGTTCAAATCTGTCCATGAAGATCCACACACGTTCATATCCCTCTGCTTAGGTCCCGAACTTTCACGTCGGTCCAGATATGTCCACGTATGTTTCACATCGGTCTATGTAGATCTACTTACGTTCATGTCATTCCATGTCCTTTTACATAAGAACACTGCGTTCTGTGTCTGTCCACATCTGTCCACGTAGGTCCACGTAGATCCACGTCTGTCAACGCAGGTACACATAGGTCAATGTCGGTCCATGTAGGTCAACGTAGGTCCGCATCTCTCAATAGAGGTACACGTAGCCCATTGTAGGGCCATTGTTTCCACATAGGTCCAAGTAGGTTCATGTCTGTCCACATCGATTCGATTCGGTTCAGGAAGGGACACCTCTGTCCACGTAAGCACATGCACATCTTCGATATTACATGTAGGTACGCATGTGTAATCATGTGTCCAGATAGTGCCTTTTCTCTCCACATTGGTCTACAAAGCTCCACGTCTGTCCACGTAGGTCAATGTAAGACCATGTAGTTCCACATCTGAGAAGGTGCACCCACATAGGTCTATGTCTCCTCAGGTAGGTCCATTTATGTTCATGTAGGTTCACATCATTCAGGACCTGGGACACATAAGGTGTGCACTGATTATTTTGGACATCAGGGCTGTAGCATTGTTGAGGCTGACATGGGTTCCTGGGCTCCAGCTCTGAGTTCATAGCAGGAGCTGCATGCTATTGTGGCTCAGGCCTGTCTATGTCATTTCCTGACTGCCCACGTTGGTGATCGGAGGACAAAGAATGTCCATGTGGATCCGCAAAAAGCACCATTCCTCGGAATGTAATGACCTTGGTCTAGATGTCTCAGTCCACTTTGTCAAGGTTTCCGTGGCCTCGGTGTCCGTGGCCTCGGTCCACATGGACTCATTTTTCGGCGGCTCCGGCCTTGAGGCCTTGGTCCACATGGCCTCGGCGTCCGTGTCCTCACTCCATGTGGCTTTTCGTCAACGTGGCCTCGGTTTCCGTGTCTTGGGCTCTGTTGCCTCCTTTTCCGTGGCCTTCGAATCTGTGGAATCAGTCTCCGTGGATTCAATGTCCTTATACTCGGTCGCTGTGGATTCACTGTCCTTAGATTCGGTCTCAGTCACGTCGTTCTCCGTAATCTCTCTCTGCATTCCTCAGTGTTTTTGGTTGACATTGGCCCGACCTCCGTGACTGTGGCCTCAGTGTCCATGGTCTCAATGTGCGTGGCCTCAGTCTCCACGGCCTTTTGTACATGGTGTGTTGCTAGTACTCTCCAACTAAGAAGACGCCGTGTTCTTGGCATCTGTTTCATTGGATTGCGTAGCTGTGGAATCCGTTTCATGGACTCGGTTTCCTGACCCCCATGTTCGTGTTCTCATTCTATTTGTCCTTAGTCTCTGTGGACATCTCTCATGGTCACCATGTCCTTGGGTGTCTGTCTAGTTCTGCAGGCGGTCACCTGTGTACCAGGCCGAGCGGGATGTTTCATTCGTAGGCAGGTAAATATCAGTCTTGGTTGTTGAACAGGCATTATTGTAGGTTCACCTTTTTTCACGTCGTTTTCTGTAAGATCACATACATATATATTTATATATACCTGAGAATGCATTCGTCTGCGTGGATAACTGTATATGTGGGCAACTGTCACGTGGGCGTGCGGGTGTCTTTCTAGCTGAGCGTTCGGTGTTCTGTCTATGCATTTGGGTGGACATCTGTCTACGTAGGTTGTCAGGCATCTCTTTAGGTTCAGCTCTCTCCACGTCGTTTCATGTAGATATGCGTGTGTACACGTAGGTCCACGTTTGCCCTCATCATTCCATTGAGTTGCACATAGTTCATGTCTGTCCAAAGAAATTCCACGTCCGTTCCAGTCTGTCCACGTAGGCGCACATCTGTCCACGTTGGTCCACTTCTGTCCTCGTATGTTCATTTAGGTCCACTAAGTTATTTGTAAGTCCAACTCTATCTATGTCCATCCAGGTAGGACCACATCTCGCCACAAGGTACACTTTGGTCCACGTTTGTCCACGTATGTTCAGGTTCTTCCACATCGGTCCACGTCTGCCCACGTACGTGCACGTACGATCGCATCTGTCTGCTTCGGTCTACGTAGGTCCATATAAGAGATTAAAATCTCTTGATAACAGACAATACAGGAAACTTTCTCGATAAACGACATCTGTAAACAACATACAGCAAAATGCTTCCGAATGTGAAGCTTTCCATCTAGATCAGGACAAAATTGCCCAGTATTATCTCCTCTACCGAACATTGTAGTAGATGTTTTACTCCTTGCAACCTGTCAAGGAAAAGGTTTGAGGAAGTATGTGAAGTGGAAATTGTTACTGACTATAGATGATATATTTTACAAGGAAGATTTTCTTTTCTTTTTTCGAATGCGAGGGTCAGTGAGATATTGAGAAAGAGTTTTATTAATATTTACATATGCCCTGTGTTGCGCCGAGTCTTTAGCCTGTCCATGGTGCTGGGTTTTGAACTTGAGTACCGGAGGATGCAGGGCACGCACCACAAATGCTGAGTGACTGCTCCTGCCCCTAAATGATTATATTAAAATCAATAAATTTATAAGCTAATTGCTGGGACCATGATTGTAAAAGATAATTGTAGGTCCTTTAGAAGTGTCTCAGCATGTGGAGCAGGTTCCTGCCATATTCAAGTACCCAGGTTCGTATCGCAGCACCACATACACGACAAAGAATCGGAGACACAATAATTAGATGAATGAGTAAAACTTGATTCCCATTCAATCTCTCCCTGTTTAGAAAATGTAAAAATCAAGTATAAGTCTATAAAACTTGAGAATGTCTCCTTCAAAATAGATCATTATGATGCTGAGATAGAAAATATTGCCTCAAGGAATAACAGGGATATTGGCTACATAAAATCTATGGTGAAAAAGTACATTTCTGTTAACGTCTGTCTACTTTTATTTAGCTTCACGTAGGCCTACGTATACATCTGTGTACATGGTCATCTGCTTATGTAGGAGTCTATGTAGGTACACGGGCTGGCATCTGTCTAGGATTTCGGGTGGTTTCCTGACTATGTGTGTTGGTGCGCATCTGTCTAGGTGTGGTTCGGGCTTCTGTGTAGGTCCACATATGTCTACATAGTTTCACGATGGTACCCGTCTGCACACAGAGGTACACGTAGGCCCTCATCTTACAACCGAGGTCCACATGAATTCATCTCTGTCCACGAATGTCCACGTTGGTTCACATAGGTTCACGTCTGTCCACATTGGGCCACGTAGGTCCACGTCCAACCACGTCTGACTTGTAGATCCTCGTAGGTTCACATCTGTCCATCAAGGTCCACACACCTGCACATCGCTCCACTTAGGTCCACGAATGTTCCCGAACTTTCACTTCGGTCCAGATATGTCCACGTATGTTTCACATCAGTCTATGTAGATCTACTTACGTTCATGTCACTCCATGTCCTTTTACGTAAGAACACTGCATTCTATGTCTGTCCACATCTGTCCACGTAGGTCCACGTAGATCCACGTCTGTCAACGCAGGTACATATAGGTCCATGTCGGTCCATGTAGGTCATCATAGTTCCGCATCTCTCAATAGAGTTCCACGTAGCTCATTGTAGGGCCAAATGTTTCCAAATTGGTTCAAGTAGGTTCATGTCTGTCCACATCAATACGATTCGGTCCAGGAAGGGACACCTCTGTCCACGTAAGCTCATGTATATCTTCGATATTCCACGTAGGTACGCATGTGTCATCGTGTGTCCATATAGGGCCTTTTCTGTCCATGTTGTTCCACAAAGTTCCACGTCTGTCCACGTAGGTCAATGTAAGGCCACCTAGTTCCACAGCTGGGAAGGTGCACCCACATAGGTGTACGTCTCCTCAGGTAGGTCCACATATATTCATGTAGGTCCACATCATTCAGGAGATGGGACACATAAGGTGCGCACTGAGTAGTTTGGACATCAGGGCTGCAGCATTGTTGAGGCTGACATGGGTCCATGTGCTCCAGCTCTGAGGTCACAGCAGGAGCTGCATGCTAGTTGTGGCTCAGTCCTGTCTGTCATTTCATGACTGCCCACCTTGGTGAGCGGAGGCCAAAGAATGTCCATGTAGATCCGCAAAGGGCACCATGCCTCGGACTCTAATGACCTTGGGATAGTTGTCTCGGTCCACTTTTTGAAGGTTTCCGTGGTCTAGGTGTCCGTGGCCTTGGTCCACGTGGACTCATTGTCTGGGGCATTGGTCCATGAGGCCTCAGTCCACGTGGCCTCGGCGTCCGTGGCCTCACTCCATGTGGCTTTCGGTCAATGTGGCCTCGGTTTGCGTGATCTCAGGCTCTGTGGCCTGTATCCGTGGCCTCTGCACCGTGGAATCGGTCTCCGTGGATTCCCCGTCCGTATACTTGGTGTCTGTTTCTTCACTATCTGTAGATTCGGTCTCCATCACTTCGGTCCGAATCCTCATTCTGCATTACTCAGTCTCTTTGGTTGACATTGCCCCGTCCTCCGTGAATGTGGCCTCAGTGTCCATGGCCTCAAATTGCGTGGCCTTAGTCTCCTTGGCCTTTTGTCCATGGCCCGGTCCCCAGTACACTCCATATAAGAAGACGCCGTGTACTTGGCATCTGTCTCAGTGGCCTGCATAGCTGTGGAATTCGATTCGTGGAATCTGACTCCTGACCCCTATACCGTGGTCTCATTCTATTTTTCCTTAGTCTCTGTGGACTTATCTCATGGTCGACATGTCCTTGGGTGACTGTCTAGTTCTGCGGGCGGTCACCTGTCAGTGTGGCCAAATGGGGTTTCTTTCTTCACGGGCGGGTGAATATCAGTCTTTGTTGGTGGACAGGCATTAGTGTTGGTTCACCACTTTTCACGTTGGTTTATGTAAGATCACGTAAGTGTCCGTTTATATATACCTTAGAATGCTTTTGTCTACATGGGAAACTGTAGATGTGGGCAACTGTCTCCATGGGCGAGCGGGCGTCTTTCGAGCTGAGCTTTCAGTTTTCTGTCTATGCGTTTGAGTGGGCATGTGTCTACGTATGTGGGCAGGCATGTCTTTAGGTTCAGCTCTCTCCACGTCGCTTCACGTAGATACACATCTGTACACATAGGTGCACGTAGGTCCTCATCA
>PVKS010022696.1:0-33344 GCA_004027875.1 Aplodontia rufa
TTTACCTTTTGCATTTTCCCCCAGAAGAGCTCATGCTTTGAATGGATAGTTTGTGGAGGAATGACATCGGCTTCTGGGATGGTTCCCCCCTCTTCCCAATTTCCAGTCTCCTATGAGTTCTTCATATACCCTCCCCCTCCCCATCCCCCTCCCTACACCTCTGAGAATCCTATAGAGCCATCCCCCTAATGTTCAGACATTTATAACAGTTCAGACATTTATAACAGTTGTCAAATAGGGGCCTCCTCCTCATTATGTTCATTTGAAAATCAGCTAAAATTTCTCTTGACTCTTCTACCTACAAGTAATAAATTCAAATTCAAATTAATTTAATGTAGTATTTTTGTGCTGTATAATATTTTAGGAGCAAAACTTATTCTAAACAGTACTTGTGCTGTTTGTGTTTTAAAATAATTTTGACATTGATATTTATCAAATTACTGATTATTATGGTTTGGTTGAAAGGTGCCCCCCAAAATCTCAATACATGAGATGATGCAAAAGCCTGAGTGGTGAGATGATTGAGTTCTGAGAGCCTTAACCCAATCAGCACATTAATCCCCTGATAAGGATTAATTGGGTGGTAACTGTACAGTGGAAGGGTGTGGCTGGAGGAGGTAGGTCAGTAGGGGCATGTCTTTGGGGTATATATTTTGTATCTGGTGAGTGGAGTCTCTCTTTGCTTCCTGGAGCCATGTCTTGATCCACTTCCCTCTACCACACTTTTTTGCCGTGATGCTCAGCCTCATCTCCAGCCCTGGAGGAATGGAGCTGGCTGCCTATGGACTAAAATCTCTGAAACTGTGAGCCTGCAAATAAACTTTTTCTCCTGAAATTGTTCTTGTCAGGTCTTTTAATCACAGCAGCAAAAAGCTGACTAAAACCCTGACACAATCTTTTCTATTTTTACAACTTAGTATCAATGGCAACCCCAAGAAGAGAATATCTAAAATTCTACTAATGTTCTTTTAAGAAAAAATACTAGAAATGTAAACTAACTAACTTCCTTTCTCTGGTATTGGGGATGAACCCAGGAACTCTACCAATGTGATACTTCTTCAGCCCTTTTTATTTTGAGACAGGGTCTAAGTTGCTGATGCTGGCCTCCAATTTGTGATCCTCTTGACTCAGCCTCCCAAGTAGCTGGGATTACAGGCAACACTACTGTGCTTAGCTAACAACATCTTATTTCTTTAATGCCAGAATTCAAGTCCTTGATGATGACTCTAGAAATGAGGAGACCAATTTCTTAGAAACAAGGAATCATTATCTTAGACTGTTGCATTTAGTGTTGACTGGATTCAATTTTGTCCCCTTGGTTTGGTAATTTCTTTCTTAGATATATTTCTGATGTCATGAGAGTTTGAAATATTATATTAGAATGCTTTCTTTAATGTAGGGAAGTTTAAATTTTTGAACACTTAAATACAGCTCTTGAAACCAATTCTGGGTCTCATTCATTGAGATTCAGATTTCACAGGTCCTGGCAAGCTCTGGGTTCTTTGTTTCCTACATCTGCTGTGCTCATGATGTTCCAGCCACAAGGCTCTCCTGTTTGCTCCTCAAAGAGCAGGCGAATCCTGCCCCAGGGTCTTGTACTGAACCATGTGGTCGCATGTTCCCAAGCACACCACAGGGTTTATTCATCCTTTCCATATCACTGCCTCTCTTTTTTTTTTAATTTTAATTTTTTCATTTTTTTTAAAGAGAGAAGGACAGTGAGAGAGAGAGAGAGAGAATGCCTCCCTTTTTTTAATAGTGAGAAATTTGATTCCTATTTACCTGAATATTATATGTTTACTCAGTCCCCATTTCTTAGGCAAACTCCCAATGCCAGTTGGTCTGTTCTGTTGTCTTTTTTGGAATCCCTCCTTGTTCTGGTCCCACCTTCCTCAGTTCTCCAGGTGGTTAGGGCTCTTTGTTTGAATGGAAGGAGGGAAGGAAAACAAGACAGGAGATAGCTTGATCTTTTGAAATGAGATTATAAAAATTATGTTTGTTCAAGGTAGATTTTAGGATTAAGGAATAAATTGCTTTATAAGGACTAAAGTTGCATGTATTGATTATTTGTTCCCTTACACCTAATATAATATTAATTAATGGCTTGAAATCAATAACAAAATATCCCAAAGTTCAGGAGAAGAAATCCACTAGTCTTGTATCTAGTCCTAAATGTACAATCTAATTCAGTTAAGAATGGGTCAGTTATTTGAGTTCATTCATTCATTTAAGAAATCAAACTTAAATACCTTTTGTGTTCCGGAAAAGATCCTAGGAGGTGGGGATATTAACATCAGAAAGGTAGACGTGGTCCCACCTGTCATCATGCTGTGGTCTACAGGAGAGGCAATTGCTTAATGAGCAAGCAGGGGTAGAGTTCAGAGCACGTTGTGGAGGGTGGGACTGCGACTGAGGGTGGGCAGGAAGGTTTTGTGGAGATGTCAACTGAGTCACACCTCGTGATGAGTAGGAGTTAGCAAGGTGAAGGGGAAGGAGAAGAGCCTGTGTGGCAAAGCAGCAAAATGTGGGAAGGTGAGAGACAGCCTGTTGTGTTTGGGGAATAAATGAAATTCGAGGAGATGGGTACAAAAAGAAGCAGGGGACATGGAAAAAATGCAGCTGGAGAAATAATCATGGGTTCAGTGAGTGTGCCAGGGACCTGGGGCACTGTCAGGACGTGATGGAGAATGCACACAGAAGTGGTGCAGACAGCCTTGTGGAAGCATTACTCTGGCTTCTTGGCAGAGTAGGGTGTGCTGGTTAGAGCTGGAGAAAAAGTCCAGAGGCAGAGCCAGAGCTCTGATGCTGTCACTGCCATGGGGACGGAAAGTGAGGTGGTGACCTGGTCAAGACCATGAGGAGGATGGAAATGGATATGAGGAAAGAGCTAGAAAAGGACTCAATAGACATGATGCTCAGATATCTGGCAGAGGTAAAATCTCTGTATTGAAATAGAGGATGCAAGTAGGTTGGTGGTTGGGACATGAGGAGGATAGATGAGGAGATCGATCTTCTGTTTATGAAATGAAAAAGACTCACTCAACAATAAAGCTCTGTGATTGCCTGGTTCTGTCTCCGTGTGGCCAACAGCAATTTATGAGCTATTGGTAATTCTCTCAATATTTCCCTTTCCCCGCTGCAACTCAGGCATCTAACCAGACTAGCCTTTAATTATTCATTAAATTTGGGGAACAGGAAACTTTTATACTTTTTAGTATTTAAATTGAATCAAAAGAAGGGGAAGAAGGAGCTGACATAAGTTGGTAAATATGTTAGCTTCTATAAGCATGAAGTAACACAAGATTTATTATTCCACATTTTATAACGTGGGTGATTTTAGATCTTCTGCAGCCAGGCTGACTTTATCATCCTATAATTCTCCATTCCTTGATTTGCTTTTTCTCTAGTCTTGAACAACTCTCCGGATTGCTTATGACTTCACAGTTGATACTCGGGAGTCGTTATACACAGGTGGCTTTTAGGAGGGGTAACAGTTTGGTAGGCATTCCCCTTGATTACGAATCATGGTCTCTACACTGGTTATTACAAGAGTGAAGATTCTTGCATATTGAACAGTGAAAATGTTTCCAGGATCTGGGAAAAGGAAGAAACATTGCATTTAGCAGATGATCTCTGTGCAACTACACTCTGATGAAAAAGCTGCATGGTTCCTTTAATTTATCCAGATAAATTTTTATAAGCAATGATAAAACCAAACCAATGTGATGCACCAAGGGGAAAAGGCTGAGCAGAATTTGCAACTGTGAGTAGATATTGATTTGAGCATATAATTACATCCACCTTGGTATATGGTCTCATTTTCCTCTCTTGTAACCTTGCAAATAAATATAAAAATCTTATCTGCCATACTTTGCATCCGTTTTTTAAGCTCTTTTGAAATTTTTCAGGAGAATACAGGCATGAAAATAAATATCTTTTTTATTTGAAGCTGATTTTGTTTCTTATGTTAACTTTTAAATCATTTTTAAAACTTCACTGTTATGCAAGTTTCTTATGGAAATATAAGAAAATAAAGCCCATGTTTTCCACCTAAATGTGTCTTAGTTTGAAACAAGGCTTGATCTGTCCAATATGGAGCTACAGGAGATAAAAAATGCTGATCAGCCTGGTTATTTTACATTCAAACATTCTTTTGTGATCTGTAGCAGAAAAACTATGTCCCTTTCCTTGGATAGACTTTTTCATAAGGATTTAGGCAGATATTCAGGTCACAATGGGTGGTCTCTCCAGTTTAATTAACTCTACTCAAGTAAGGTTTTCTAATCAGCTGTCAAAAGTAGATTTTGCTGCCAAATTTTCATAACCCAGAGTAAAGAAAAATATATTCCTGTTTGAAGAAATCTCCTGGAGGTCTACAAATATATCTGCCAAGTATTGAGCATTTACTATGTCAGACATCATGCTAAGTAGTTCCCATATACTTTATTTATTCCTCATGGAAAGCCCTGGAGTTATTTCACCCTCCAAAATAAAAGAAATTCAAGTACAGAAAGATGAACTTTTTATATGGGGAAGCTTGGCCTTGTAACTATATTGTTTCCCTTCTCTCCTTTCCTGTAAGTTACTCTTGTCTCCAGCATGAGAATTGTTCCATCTCTATATAAATGAGAATAGGGTTATCTTTATAAGTCAGCAAAACTAACTGAGAAGAAGAGATGTCTACTTCCTGAACACCTGCACATCATCACTGAAGGAGCCCACATTTGAGGGAAGCGTGGTGGCAGGAAGGAGAGGAAGCCTACTATCTTCAACCTGATGCAGAGCCAATTTAGGAATAGTGTCTGGATGAGATTGTTTATTTTGCTTCAGGCCCAAAAGTCTGTGGTACGCTTATTTAGTAAATCCCTTCTACCTTCCTGTCCTACTACTCCTCAGCATGATTCTTTTCAAGTTCATGCATTTCCACACAGCTCTTCTTCCTTTCTCTCTTCACACATCTACATCTTGGAAAAGGGACACTTACACCCTTTCATCTCTACGTTGCTACATGCAGGGGTCCCTCCTCCAAATTTTGTTTAAACATGATCCTGGAGATCATATTTACTTTACCTGTATTTTAATTTTGGGAGCCCTCTCAAATAGGATTAACCTATTTGCTGCATTGGTTAAAGATATTGAGTATTGAAATAATTACTTTCTGTTTCTGAGTTAGTGGTTACAGAAGTTTGTTTTTCTTTTGCTCCTGCTATTTCCTTGATATGCTAACATAATAACTGTAGAATGCCTTCAAAGTTGGAAATATAATGCCAGCAATAATGTTATGAATTTATGTACAAAACACATACACATACAGTTGCTGAGGCTGGTCTTGAACTTGTGATCCTCCTGCCTTGGCCTCCCAAGTTGCTGGGATTACAGGTGTGCGTCATGGCACCTGATTTGCTTTTAGATTTTATGAAACAGTTTAAAAATTTGATGTGATGCTATTGTTCATTTACATGTAGGGAAATGGAGGCTGAGCAGGACTGGCAGACACGTGATGTTTCATTCCCAGCTCCCCGACTGTCTCCCAGATTGTCCCTCTTGTACATGTTATACTCACTGTGGTTACCATATAGATATTTATCTGGATGCTTTTTGTTCCTCTTTTTTTCACGTTTAGTTTAAAACCAATTTGATCAGCTGTTCCTTATTTTCTTCTTCTATAAATCAAGATGTTTTCCCTGACTCTGCCCATTTCATAGTTTACGAATCAAACCAGAGCTTGTCTATGGAAGTGCTTTGCCATGTAAGCCTTATGAATGTGAATGTCAGTGTGTGTGTCATTTTACCCTACCCTGTCTTACTCTCTAGTGTACGTAAGGCAGTAGTTTTTCAACTTTTGAGCATCTAAGATTTGCCTAGGGATATGGGTAAACATGTCAAATCCTGGGCTCTGTTTCCAAGAGGTTCTGAATTATAAGTAGTTTAAGGTTCAGTGCTATGGTCAGATCTGGTTTATGCCCCAGAGTTTCATGTGCTGGAAGCATGGTCCCCAATTCAACACTACGGAGAAGTGGTGGAGACTTTACAGGGAACCTGGTGGAAGGCAATTATGTCATGGGGTACTGACTTGTGAAGGGATTCGTGTCTGTCTTGTGAATGGGTTGAGTTGTAACAGAAGTGGATTGGTTCTCATGAGAGTGAATCGTTATAAAAGAGCAAAGCTGGCTCCTGTCCAGGTTCTTGTCCTCTCTTTTGCCAGGTGATCTCTTCCCCTGCACACTCTTCCTTCTTATCATCCTGCCATAAGATGCTTTTCATTGTGAGTCCCTCACCAGGAGTCAATGCTGGCACCATGCTCTTAAACCTCCAGGACTGTGGGTTAAATAAACTTCTTTTCTTTATGAAGTATCAAGCCTTAGGTATTTTGTCATAGCAACCAAAATGGACCAAGACACGCAGTCATCTGCATATTTAACAATCATCACAGATAATACTAACCTGGGAGATCTGTGAACCAAATTTTGAGAAATACTATTCCTATGGGCCTTATTTCATTTCACAAATCCACAACTTCCCTATCATATAGAAACTAGCTATTTTTATCTTGGGTTAAAACTACAAGACTCCCATAGCACAAGAATTAAATGAGTAGTCACCATTAAACTTAAATGCTTCTGCACAGTTAAAGATGTAGTCAAGGGTGTCAAGAGAGAATCTACAGAATTGAAGAAAATCTTTGCCTGCTATGCCTCCAACAGGGGACTAATATCCGAATATATAAAGAACTAAAAAACTGAACACCAAAAACACAAGTAACCCAATCAATAAATGGGCTAGGGAACTAAACAGAAACTTCTCAACAGAGGAAGTACAAAAAGCAAATGACTATATGAGAAAATGTTTTTACATCACTAGCAATCAGAGAAATGTAAATCAAAACTTCACTAAGATTCACTCCAGTCAGAGTGGCAAAAATGAAGAATAGGAAAAATAACAGATGCTGGAGGGGTTGTGGGAAGCAAGGAACACTATCACACTGTTTGTGGGACTGCAAACTTGTACAGCCACTCTGGAAAGCAGTGTGGAGACTCCTCAAAAAACTAGGTTTGGAATCACTTTATGACCCAGCTTCCCACTCCTGGGTGTTTTCCCAAAATGTTAGAATCTGCATACCACAGAGACACAGCTATATCAATGTTTATAGCAGCTTAATTTACAATAGCTAAACTATGGAACCAGTCCAGGTTCCCCTTGCTGGATGAATGGATTAAAAAACTGTGGTATATATATACAATGGAGTTCTATTCTGCTCTTAGAACAATATCATGGCATTTGCAGCCAAATGGATGGAGATGGGAAAAATTATGCTGAGTGAAATATCCCAAACTCAATGACTTAAGGGCCAAAAATTTTTTTCATATGTGGAGGCTAGAGTACAATCTAAGACAAGATGAAAGTTTAGCTAAGTTTAAATAATAATCTCAACATAGGTGAAATTTTACATAAGCAGGGGGAACCATAATTATGAAGGTGGAGGGAGAAGGGAAGGAGGCAGAGAGGGAAGGGAGGGATAAAGGGGGCTACTGATGAAACTGGGAACTCTTGACTCCAATGAGAAGCCCAGCTATACATAGGCAGGCAAAGAAACTCAGAAATTTCAAAATTAATACACATGTATATGCTTATTTCCATCTATAACATGGAGGTAATGTAGAGGAGACACGAGAGCAGGGAGTGGACAAAGGGGGGAGATCCTGGACGAGGATCGGCCTTAACTTACTGTGTCAATATCCACGTATACATGATTATGTAATGATTCCCTCCAACATGTAAGACTATGTTGAACAAATAAAAAAGAAAAGAAAAGAAAAAAAACTATATGCTATCTTTCATTCTCTCTCTTTTTTTTTATTTGGTGGGAATTATCTTGAACAGGTTTAAGGAACAGGGGAACCACCTAGTATGCATAATAATAGCTATTTATCATGACATTGGAACTTATTTTCCTTGTATTCAAATAATCAATCATCTGGAGAAAGATTATATTTGGGGGTGTGAGGAATGAATAAACATGGAGTAGTCTGTTGGACTATAAAAAATATACATTGGAAAAGTGGATTTCAGTCTTGGGTACATCATGAATGCTGGCGGTGTGACAATGACCAAGGCCCTTTTCTTCTCTGAGCCTATTTTAAATAGGCTTATTAAACTCTCCCACCAAAATGAGTGGAGGAATGATGTTCAGGTCCTCAAAGAATTTTGACCACAGCTGAAAATAGCCTACTACTGGATAACATTTTTTGAAGTATCTACTTTGAAAATTAGATAATTTTTTTTTTTGCTTTCTGTTCTATCATGTATGAATTTTTTTTAAGAGAGAGGGGCAGTGAGAGAGAGAGAGAGAAAGATAGAATCAATTTTATTTAGTTTTTCCTGTGGCTTTCATTGCTCCAAGACTTCCTTGTGTACGTGGTGCTGGGGTTTGAACTTGCATACTCGTGTATGCTGGGCAAGCTCTGTAACTGCTGAGCCACCACTCCAGCCTCCATATATGAATGTTAACTCCAGTGTAAAAGTACTGTTTAAAATTAAATACCATGAGGCAAACTCAAGCTCCTACAGCTTTGCCTCCTGCTGCCTCATGTCTCAGAAGTTTCTACTTGAGTTTGAAGTAGACTAGAGGATTCTAAAGATTCCTTCCAGTCCTCTAACATGATTTTTAAAAAAACTCTTTTAAGTAAATTTGTCATTTGATGCCTTGACCTCTACCTCCAGACCAGATTTTTCTGATGTCTGGGGACTGAGAAAGTGTTCCAAAGGAAAAATGCTCACCCAAGAGGTAACTGCCATTTTGATGTAAATGATCTAGTGCTAAATTTATTGACCTGATTCATAAAAGATTTTGTGATTCTCTAAACTCTCTTTGAGCTCTGTATGAATTCGTTGGCCTAAAATTGAACTTGTACTTGCAAATAGTTTCCAGAGCATAGGTTTGCAGGAAAAGATCAAGCTTGACATGAACACACACACTGGGATTTAATGCAACTAAGGTTTGTTGAGGGCACATTGTCACCCTCATTAAATGTATTGATCTTGCTGTGTCTCATATCACCTCTATGTGAACCCTCTGGCCATTAATGATCTCTCCAAAGCAGACAGTTCTTGACCTCTTTGCTTTCAAAGAGAAAGATGATTTGACAAAAATTCAAAACAATTTGAATTCTGTTATCTGCCATAATAAGTCCTTACTATGACTACAGTGTAGAGCCAGTGAACTTAGAATGAACTGTGGTTAATTCTGTGAGGAGCCAAAGAGATTCAAACCAGGACAGAGGAACACATATCAACTTCCTGAAGCCAGCTGGTCCCTCTGACATTTGCCAAAGGGTAGCAGTAACTAGCTAGGTTCCTAAGCTAGATCCTGCTGATACTACTCTGAGTCTCTAGATGCACCCCAAAAAAGCACTATGTTGGAGAAGAGAGTGCCAACTTATTAATTTGTATTGCAGATATCTAATTGATAAAGGGATGAGATATGTAGCTTGATCGGTACTGCATTGTTAGAATATAAACCAAATCAAAAGTGCTTGGTGAGCATGAGATTAGAACATGAAGTTTAATTGGATGATTTGATGGTTTTGGGGGCAATAAATTGACAGTATGGTGGATGTCACTCAGCCATTGGCAGATAGTGAGGGGACTGGATTCACATAGTTAAATGGTTCCTTATCATAGTGGTGTTGGACATGAACTCTGTACACATGTTGCCTGCGATCAAAGTCTCACTTTTCAACTCACAGCTCTGACTACGACCATGTGTGAGTCTGTGTGTGTGCATGCACGTGTGCGTGTGTGTGTATGAGTGTGTGTGTTACTGGGAATTGAACCCAGGGGTTCCTTACCACCTAGCCACATCCCCAGACCTTTGAATTTTTTTATTTTGAGTTAGGTTCTCACTAAATTGATAAAGCTGGCTTTGGACTTGCAATCCTCCTTCCTTGGCCTCCCCAGCTGCTGAGATTACAGTTGTGGTTCACCATGCCCAGCAGTTCTGTGATTTCTGATATCTTACTTTTTCACCAACCTTCACCTTCCTCTTCTGTTTCTGTTCTATTCTTTTTGTAGACTTTAACTTGTGGTAGAAAATCCAATTTTCCTTGTTTGCTGGTTTTGGGAGTGCATCTCTGTGTCACCCCCTTGTAGCCACTCAAACTTCAAATTGGAATTTCATTGCCCTTTCTGTTCTCAGAAAGAAAAGTTGACCAAAGAAAATTCTTGTCTCATAAAAGTACCCGATGACCAACTTTATGAATTGCTTAACCTCTGAGAAAAAGATGAAGCTTTACTGTCCCATTTCTTTCTAGATAGCCTCCAACTGTGAAAATTACTGCAGCCAACACATCACAGAGAAAGGATTTTGGAAGGGAAAAACTTGCCACGTTCAACTCAACCCAGAGATTGTTTGTAAGACCTCATCAGTCTTTCATTTCCCACAGATACTACACAAAGCCCATGGTCTTCTAATCTGGAATTTTCCTGGCTACTGTTCTTTCCGAGAGAAAGTTTGAGAAGGAAAATATTTCAGTTCCCCCAAGTTATCCTAGTGGATCATTTAAATTTGAATAAGACAATGAAAATCTTTGACAGACAGTGATCTTGCTGAACATTCAGGAATCAAAGAAGAACTTGCCAGCCAGGAATTATACCAGAGGGACAAAGAGCTACAATTTGGTGTCCATAAATAGTATATTAATTGATTAACCCTTCTTAGGCCTAGAGAGAACACTCCAAGATTTAGGAAAAAATCTAGTGGTTAAAATAAATGCATACCCTAGTTGTGTTAATACATCCAACACACATGTATGGGCTATGTACTGTTGCCATTAGGATAGATGCTGGAGACACAGTGATGAGCAGAAATTAACTTGTCCTCATGGAAGATTCTGCCTAGTGAGAGAGTTCACTGTCATTTGAAAGATCACATAAGCAAAAGTGAGATTGCAAATGGGGTATGTGCTATGGAGGAGGCCTCTCGGAGTAATATTTGATCTAGAGAGGAAAGTCAAGGAGAGCTGTCCTTGAGGAAGCAAAAAGGAAGCTGGGATAAGAAGCAGGAATGGGAGTCCACTGATGATGAGCAGGAAGAAGCAGTTAACCATTTGTGCAAAACATGACATGGGTTGTAGAAGTAAAAGCAGGTGAGTAGGCAGAGACCAGGGGCATTAGTATTCAATCTGATAGGACTCACACCATCAATATAGGGGTAACAAAATGGTATAAATAACAACAACAACAACAAAAACTTCATGTGTAAATGACAAAGAAAGAAAAAGATGGAAAGAAAAATAAAGAGAACTTGCAATGTGTATTTATTGTTTATATAGTGTCAGTTTTTACTGGAGGAGAGGAAAAATGGTTTACAAAGTATAGCTGGACATCAATTTTAGGAAAGCAAAACTGTCTAGCATACTTTGCAGTAAGAGGCTTACTTTCATTCTTCATGTGCTTCTTAGGTGCAGTTATCAAAATCTTTATTCATTCTCTGGTTTCCAAAGGCTTGGGGAACTTATTTCTTCTTCCAGTAATGGAATTGAAAATACCATGAGGGCAACAGCAAGCTCAATTGCCTTCATTGCCAGAGCTCCCATGTCTGTTGAGTGCCTGGCACACAGTAGGGGATCAAAAATATTTGTTGAATAAAAGATCTGAAAAGCATGGACTCCATTTCTATTTTCCCGTTTTAATCCCCACTATTTTTGTACTCTGTTTAATTTTTAAGGTGGAGTCTCACTGTGTTGTCTAAACTGGCCTCCAACTTCTGGGCTCAAGTCATCCTCCTGTTCTATGCTCCCAAGTAGCTGGGACTACAGGTGCAGACCAATGGGCCTGGCTCACTTTTGCACTCTTAAATTGGAAATAGAAGTGTGACAAGGAGGCTGCCCTTCCTTTCTACCTACTACTTGGGAGCATTTAATGCCAGCCTATGGGAGTTTATGTCTGCTTGTGATAGATGGCAGGGTGGTCACACTTGGGTGCAATTCTGGGAAAGGACTTGAGACAGCAGAGGACCCACATGCCATAAAGTGGACTCAGCCTATTAGGGATAGGATGGATGGGGGAAGATTCCATAGCAGCAAAAACTAGTTTCAGGGGTAACCACTGCTACCTACTTGGTGTATATCCATCCAGGACATTAAAATATGCACAAATTTCATTATTTGTATGTTGATTTCTAAAAAAAAAACAAAATATATTGTTTCTTATTTATACATTTCTTCTTTTGCATAACCTAAAGCTCTATCTCATTCATCTTTTCCACCTATTCAGTACATGTAATTTTAGAAGTTTGTTTACTTATACACATTGCTATGACATTTTAGGGGCTTTTTTTTTTTTAGTTAGAAAATTATAAACAGAGAAAGGGAAATGGCCCCTTATCTCAAAACCCAAACTGACCTTTTTGACATAAAACAGTCATTCATGTATGTAGTGAATAATTTGAAACAATAAAGGCAGGAATTCATAAAAACTAAATGTCTACTACCCCTGGTTTCTCTTTACAAATTGAATTGCCTTTATAGCTTCTTGTGTATATTTGCAGAAATAAAACCACACAATGCTTGCATAGTATATGTACAACAAAAAGTGGAACATGATAGGCTCCGTAGTCTGTGCCCTGTTCTCTTCCCTTAGTAGAATATCCCGGGATCGCTCAGCAACCCGTGAGAAGCAAGGTGATACAGTGTTTTGGTGTATGAACCACAGTTCCAGGTAGTCCAGATCTACCTCTTATCAGCTTTATGCCCTTCAGCAACTTATTTACCTGTGAGTGCCTCAGTGTCCCTGCCTCTTGTGATGTTGTTGTGAGGATTAATTGAACAAAGGCACTAAATATATTTACAACAGTGCTTTGCATACACTGAGCCCTGCTCATCTGCTTCTGTCATTAGATCAATATGCACCATCGTACCATTTATTGTATTTGCTGCTACGATTTTTATTATTTTTGTCAACATTTAGAAGTTGACATCACTCTTTTATTTTACTCTTAAGAAACTTTTTATTATGGGATATATTAAGCAAATAGATGTGGAGAGAAGCATCCTCACCTTCCTTTCACTCAGCTTCAGAAATTATCAACACATTTACAGACTTGTTTCATTTATCGCCTCCATTTTTAATGGGATATTTTAAAGCATATTCCAGGCATCGTTTAATTTTATGTATAGAGGTTTTCAGCTTAAGATCTGAGATATTTTTAAAACATGATCTGTATTCCATTATTATATCTAATTCCTTAATGCATTCTAAAACCTGATCCATGTTTTTATTATTATTTTTTTCTGTACCAGTCTCCCCTTCCTTGTCCCTTATATCAATGTGTTCCGGAGAAACAGGTGCTTGCTTGTGTAATATCCCATATTTTGGACCAGGCTTGTTGCTTCCCTCTGATGCAGTTTCACGAGTTCCTTTATTTCCCATGTTGATGTAACTTTGTAGATCTAGAGTCTTGAATACTAGTACTTTGTAGGTGTCACATTCTCCTACTCCGTGGGAAAACTCGTCTTTCTAACCATTGCACATTGCGTCTTTGATCGAAACCTTATAATTGATGTAGTTCCTCTGTGGACAGCATCACCAGGAACTGCTGTGAACAGCTATTTTTGTACACATGTATATTACTGGGTATATAAATTCAGTGTCAGTGGTAGACTCCAGATATTGTTTATAAGATTTATCAATCTGAAGCCTCTTATTTTCTTCTTACTAAATTCCTAATCCTTTTTTCAGTTATGGATGATTGGAGGACAGTGTAGGTAAACTCAGACAAACAAACTATGGGTTGGACTCACATTGCAGAATTTTAAAGTGAGGAGTTCTTTTTTTTTTAAAGAGAGAGAGGGAGGGAGAGAAAGATAAAGAGAGAATCAACTTTATTTATTTTTTCATCTGGTTTTTGTTTCTCTGACACTTAGTTGTGTATGTGGTGCTGGGGTTTGAACCTGGGTCCTCACGCATGCCAGGCAAGTGCTCCAACTGCTTAGTGGTGGCTCCAGCCCCTAAAGTGAGGAGTTTAATTCCAATAGTTGCAAATAGCATACAAGTAGATAGAAGAGCTGGAGCTCAGAAGCAAGTCAATGTGGACTCAACGTGCAATCAAGGAAAAGGCTCTGCAGAGCAGTCTTATTCTAGTTTACTTTTTATAATTATAATTTTATATGCTAGTTGAATAATTGGAAGTGGAGAAAAACCAAAGGAAGGAAAAAAACCCCATAATTTTGATATTTAAAAGTATTCGCTTTTATTAACATTTTGGTGTATTTCTTTGAAGTGTTTTTATGTAATGTTAACTTTTATAGTTCTGTTCGTATCACATAAATAATATTATATATTTTTTACTTGTTAACATATTTTCTCCCAAGTTATTAAGAACTTTCTGCAGATGTAATATTTAACAAACACATAAAATGCCATAGAGTATTCATCATAATTAACTCTATTAGTATTATGAGGTATGTATTTGTTATTCACCAGCTATTCAATATTGTAACATTTTTTGCAGATACAATTATGATTAAAAATGTGTTAATGCTTTAATAATTTAATGTATTGTGCTAGACATAAACTTTTCTTATGTTTTTGTGTATATTCTTCATAATCCAAGAAAAGGAAAGAGGAGAATGAGGTGGAGGAGGAGAAAAGGTGGGGAGGGTCTGGGTGGGTCTGAGTGGAGTGGAGTGGAAGGAGGCAGATTAATTTCCAGGTTAGATTTCAGTGTCTCAATAACTTGGAGAGCTTACGCAATGCAGATTCCTGGGCTCTGCTTCCAGATCCTATGCAATAGGACTGAATCGGGTCATCAGCCTGACATGGCATTTTAACAAATCCTGGATGTTTCTGAGTGAATGGTGCGTGGCACACACTGGACAAAGTTGCTGAGCCAGTTCTTATGCAGTCCTGAGCTGGTGATGCTGCACTGTGTGCCTCCTTACAAGGGAGACTGGTCAAGAACTGGTAGTGGACACAGCTGGCACTGCTTATCGCACCCACAGGTTCTAAAACACTGCCGAGCTTCCGCGCAGGCAGTGGGCCAGGTGGAACTTTTGTCTCGGAGGACACTCTTCTTCAACAGGTTTTCTTCTCTCATTGCCATTTCTCTCCTCACCAGACCAGCATTCTGCAGTCCGGACTATTGCAGCAAGGCTGCTGTTCTGCTCTCTGGAGGGCTCTTACATGATTGGTCAAGATGATTTGCGGTGAGGCTGTCAGGTGTGCTGAGTTATGCAGGGAGACTTTCTGCTGATGGAGTGTGTGCTTTTGAGCAGGAAATGGCCTTTATAAATCTTTTCTTTAACAAGGGCTTCAAAAATTTGCTTCATTCATGGAAGCTTATAAGTGTGTCCTCAGATCAATAAACTTTGTGCGGGGAAGATGGGTTGTGTGGAGTGCTCCTCTGTCTTTGGATACCACGGAGCAGAGGGTACTCTATCCATCCAGGCAGGGGGCTTTCACATTTCTTCAGGTAACTCTATGAAGTATAAGCAGGGAAAAATGAAAATAGGAATGATCCAATGCACCATTTTCAGAATTGAAAAGGCTCTTGAACGATGGCAGGCAGTAACACACAGCTTGACCCCCTCTTCTGCTACCAAAGCTGGCAGCTAATATCTAAGCCAATGCTGCCCAGAAGAAACTTCGGGGACGGTGGAATTGGTCTGTGTTCTGCATGTCCAGTGTCTGCTGTGCTTACCCCATGTGGCCATTAAGAGATTGGAATGTGGTAAGTGTGAGTCAGGAATTAAAATTTTAGTTTAATTTTATTTAAATCAAAATAACTACATGTGGTTAGTAGCTACTGTGGCTACACAAGTAGCTAGCGCATCTTTTCACCTGCTCCGTGGACGTTCCCCACAGCTTGAATTAATCAGAGAAAAGGTCAACCACGTTGATTGTTTTAAGGAAATGTGATTTTATTCATGGAATATGTAACTCCTTGCTCCTCTAATCAATCCCCTAAAACTTAAAGAAGTTATCGCAATTGCAGTTCTGTAGTTATTCATACTAATTGTTCTGTATTTTTCCATTTAATCCCTTACTAGTCTATAATATTTATGCTCTTTTTTCCACTCTCTTAATTCCTTTTGCCCCAAGATTCCTCCAGAGCTTTATGCCTCTCTGTCTCCCTACATTCAAAATATATTATTAGGTGAAACATACAGTTGTTGAAATCATAGTTTTGGTGTCTTTCACTTATGGTGAGTAAAAATTATGTACAGAAAATGTTCTTTTTTTCTTGATGGGATAACAGTTGATTTTAATTTTGTTCTTTTAACTTCATTTAATCAATTCTCTACAGTACTTATGTAATAAGGCATTATTTCATAATTATAAAAATTAAAGCAAAATTTCCAAATTTTGAATTCTCTGCTCCACAGCAAGTTTCTTGTAACTTCTTCCTTCTTTTTTCTTAGGCTTCCTGCGAACACATTCAGGTGCTCTCCCTGGACCCAGGACTTCACGAAATATAAAACAAAAGGAACTGGAAAAAAGATACAGAGTATATTAAATTTTCTTTTATTCACCCTTCGAGTCACTTTACTCTCTTTTAGGTCTTGAAAAAATAGCTGTGTCCTTATTTTCACATGGGCCTTAAAACAGATATTTCATCACAGCCTCTAAGGGGCCAGGACCAAGTTAATTTCCTTCAACTGCACAGAAATATCTCCATCCCTGTAGGCTCCAACAAAGAGGAACACTATCTTTTCCTCTTCCATGGACTTTTAAAGAGGCAAAACAGAAACTCCAGTTCCCCAACTCCAGACACACATATGAATTAAACAATAGAGTGACTAGGAATATTTTGTAAAATCATGGAGAAATAGACCTTTACCTACCATGCAGCCAACATCCCTGAGGTTGAGAGTTCTCAGCAGCTGCATCTCAAACTCATCGCACAAAATCCATGACATGATTTACTTCCTGTTGTATACAAATGAGCAAAATCACATCCTTAATTTTAGATTTTTCCATACTGATATCATTTCTATTCTAGAACTACTGCTTGTAATTTAAAGTGCAGAAGGCTTATTGGCATTCATTTCTGACATCATTGCTTTGGCACTTTCAAGATTTTATCCAAGCTTGACTTTTATGACCTGGTGGAAATTGCGGTGATAAAGGATGCATCAGTAATTTGCAAACCCATTTCTATCTGTGGAGCCATCCCTCAGCCTCCCTTCACAGAGCAATGGAGAGAATCATCGTTCTTTTTACTGTCTTGGTTTTTAAAGAGCTGTGTTTTGGTCAATGAGACATACACAGTGGAAGCAAGGCCAATGTAAACGTCTGCTGTTTTCTTCACTGCTCACCTAAGTAACCTTGATTAGATGTAAAGAAAGGGACTGATCTGCTATTTTATCCCCTAATGTTGGTTTCAGAGGAATTGGTTATAATGGAAATGTCAAACCCTTTAAATATCAAACCTTGAATACCATTCAGGCACATGGATGTGTACGTGACGTTGCCCATCCTTAGATTCTGGTGTGGCACAGAACTAAAGGAAGATACAAGAGAGAAACAAAGCATTGTTCTGGAAGTAATGACTGCAGCGATTGGATCTGGTGGGTGGCCGAGGCTGACTGTCTCCTCATTTCAGAAGGTCTTCTTTTGCACGAAACTCACAGCCAGAGTGGGATCTGCAGAACACCAGCAAGTATGAAGTTATGCAAGCACCTCATTGTTCCTTCCACCCACCCACCCACTTCCCCTCATGCCCCAAAGAGCTTCTTTTGCCTGAAATTAAGTAACTGTGAGTATAGTTATTTGCACCTGAGTTTAGAAAGTTTGCCCTTTGAGAAAAAAATATTTTAAAAACTTCTTCTATTGGGGAAAGCAATAAAAACTGTCATGTGCCTAACATATTACATGCTAAATAAATATTCAGTTGAATTGAACTCTTCTGACTACTGTGGACTAAATTAGTCTGGGAAGACATCAGCTCAAAATCACTGTGTTCTTGAGTAGTGAAGCTGTGTGACTCGGGGAAAATCACTTAAATTCTCTGTGCTATAGTAAATTAGTGATAAAAATATCTACCTTATGGTGGTCTAAGGACATGAGCACCAAAAATTCTTTGAAAATGGAGGATTCAAATGCAAAACATGAAATTGATGTGCTTAGCTGAAACATTAAATAAAAACATAGTAAAGTTTAAAACAAGTTTAGATATGATAGAATCTATTGCATGTAAAGGAGATGCACAGGAAGAAAAGGTACATATGTCTACCTTGCAGTGAGGCCCCTGCAAGTCCTGACACTGCAGGATCCGTAACTCTCTTGAGTGGCAGAGATGAACTTATTAAATTCCTAATATCAGAAATCCCAATATCAGAAGAGAGCTGAAAACTCTGTCAGACAAATAAGAACTTTGGAGAATATAAAATAATAGTCTTAGCTCAGGAAAATATCAAAATACAGAGGGAATGACACTTCCTACAGGGACTTTGAGTCTGCTCACAGAACAAGTGGGCTCCAGTTACAGTCTGAGAGTATTTTATCATCCAGCAGAGACTTTTTCTATAGGTAAAATTATAGGGTGTAGGATCATCAACTACTGCTGTGATACATGCCATCTTGGTTTTCCCAAGTCTATCAGCGGAGAAAGAGAGAGCGAGACAGAGAGAGTGAGGCAGAAAATCATTTAGTGGGAAATTATCATGATGAGCCAGCTATCTTGCGTGTATTATTTTGTTCAGTTCAGGCTTGTTGATTGAGTGGATTACCCAACATTTTGCAAATGAGGAAACAGGAACTTGTGTCCAGGAGTTTCCCAGTAAGCAAAGGGTCAGGTTTGGTGTGCCAGCCTCCATGGCCCTTGCACTGTCTAGGGCACCAGCATTTCCTCAGACTCTGTTTTGCTGAAAGTCTCTGTGATCAAATGATTTGGGTAAATGGTGCTTGCTTTAGCCCCTTCTTAGATTTGCAATAACTATTAAAGGGTAAATGGCTCAGGAAAGTCATATAGTTAAGAGGTTCTTAAAATATTTTCTACCTAGTTTTTCTTTTCCTTAAGGAATGAATATTTCCTGTGTTTCTCTGGAAACACATTAATAGTCAAGAAACACATTTGACCCTTGTGCACCCCAGAGCATCATCTGAGAAAGGCTCTCTTCTTCCCACCTCAGGTGTAAACTTGTTTCGTGTAAAGGTCTTGCATCTGAAAGTGATATTGGATGAATCAAAGGACCTAAAAAGGGATAATTTGTTTTCTTTCATAACTGTGTGGCTTTCTTCATAACAGTTAGCTTTGCCATTTCTTTTTAAAGACTCTTAACTATTAAAAAGGAAGTAGACAATTGGAGTTTGAATTCCCATATAATACAAAATTTTCTGGGTCATGGACTCTCAACTGCTTCCCGGATGTTTGTAAGGCTGGTGAACTCTTTGATTGACAACTTCCATAACTCAGTCTGAGTGGGTTTTTTGTTTTTTTGCATCTAAAGCATGAAAATGAAAAGAGGAATATTCAGTCAGTCATCCATCCCGATGTTTGTCTTGAGTATCAATAGATAGTTCAGATATTTTCCCGAATATGTACAAATATTTGGAATCCTAAATACAAAATTCCAGAGGGCAAAGTTCATTGAATTTCCCACTACTTTCATCTGTCTGTGTTATTGTTAATATATATGTAACTTAAGTAAATTCATATAAAAAACAGAGTATAGTTTTCAAGAGGGAATACACATACCAATTCTGCCTCTTTCAACTGAGAAAACTTAGATTGTATGTTCCTCTTAGTATTCCCCATATAACATCGAGCAAGTTATTCAACATCCAAAAAAATTTCAGTTCTTGGTCTGCTGAAAAAGGGATATTCCATCTGATATTCCTTCTTGGATTTTAACTCTACAAAGATAAAGCATCAGCAACAGCTTTGATATTTTCTTCCATACCTTCCCATTTCTTGTGTGAAGTTCTCCATCTGAGCTCAGGGTGTTGGGCTCAAATGTATAAGGGCTCCTTCTGTCTATGACTTCTTTTGTGTGAGTGCATCAGATCTGAGAAGTAGAACTCCCCCTCAGTCCCAGATCCATAAAAATCCTGTGGAACGGAGGGCATAAGAAATCATTTGCAGAAAAATAGAACAGAGGCCTTCTGTGCGGTCTCCCTCTCACACCTCACCTAATGGTGCACATGACCCGTGTGTTGGCATCTCAGCTGCAGCGTTTTGTTGAAAATAGGATGATCATAATGATAATAATTTAAAAATGTACATTGAGTGTGTACTGTATGTCAAGACCCATTTTAAGAGCCTTATAGTAGAACCATTATGGAAAATAGTATGGAGGTTCCTTGAACAAAAATAGAACTACCATATGATTGAGCAATCTCATTTTTTGTATGTGCCTAAAGAAAGCGAATCAGTATGTTGAAGAGATGTCTGCACTTCTATTTTCATTGAAATATTATTTCTAATAGCCCAGATATGGAAACAACCTAAGTGTCCATCAACAGGTGAATGGATACAGAAAATGAAACACACACACACACACACATGCCTGCACACATGGAACACTATTCATCATTAAAAAGAAGGAAATTCTGTCATTTGCAATAATATGGATGAACATGAAGGACATTTTGTTTAGCAAAATAAACCAAGCACAGAAAGACAAATACTGCAGGCTCTCACTTCCATAGGAAATTACAAAAAAAAAAAAATGAAATCATAGAAACAGTAGAATAGTGATTATCATAGCCTGGGGCTGGGGTGAGAAAGAGGGAGACACTGATTAAAGGGTATAAAGTTTCAATTAGGCCAAATACATTCTGAGGTTCTATTGTACAGCATGATGACTATAGTTAATAATAAAGTATTGTATACTTGAAAATTGCTAACAGAAGTAAGACCTCATCTCAAAAAAAAAAAAAAAGAAAGAAAGAGTGGGATGTAGCTCAGTGGTAGAGTACCCTGGGTTCAATTCCAGTAGTTAAAAAAAATCACATTGCATAATGTAAATGTATACAATTTTTGTTGGGGACAGACCTCAACATGAGGCCCAGCTGGCTTGTAAAAGATTTGGTGGTAAACAACTCTGTCCCAGCTGGCTTGTATCTTAGCAGATTGCCTGACCGCATGACTAAGCTATTTGGCCACTCATTTGTTACAATTGGATAAATGTGTTTGCACTGTACCCCTATTGGTTGTTGTAATGGATAAATAAAGAGAGTAGCGACTAGTCAGGGTAGAAGCTAAATAGAAGCATAGAATCGGGAAGCAGGAAGCAGGAAGCAGGAAGCAGGAAGCAGGAAGCAGGAAGCAGCAGAAGCAGCAGCAGAGACGGTGGAGAGATCAGCAGCAGTAGAAGATGCAGGTGGTAGCCTCGGCCCCAGAAATAGAAATTCTAGTACAGCAATAGAAACAGGGACTCTAAATGTGAATAGCCTTGACTCTAAAAAGAGTGTTTTAAAGGCCTTGCCTCTAAAAGAGGGAAGGTGGGAAGCGCTTGGAGGCCTTTAGCCACGGTAAAGGGAGAAATAAAGTGCTTGGAGAACCCAGGGCCAGTGGGTCTTCGTCATTCCCAGTCACGGCCCCGAATGAGAGCCGTCCGGTTCCTGCCAGCTGGGACTGGACAAATTTTCATTTGTCATTTATATTGTAATAAAGCTGGGGGGTGGGCAGAGAAGAGCCTTAGATTTATTACACTTTTTAGTCCTTCCCAAAATCCTATGAGGAAGTGTTATTTTGTTTGTGGTGCTAGGGATTGACCCTTGCGTATGCTGACCACCTGCTGATCCCTGAGCTACACCACACTGCCCTTAAGTGTTACTATTAATGTCTCCATTTTATTGAAGAGTGTTATGGTTTGGACATGAATGTCCCATGAAAAGCTCGTATGTTGGGAACCTCATAACCAGTGTATCCATGTTCAGAGGGAAAATGAATAGATCACTAGCACTGGAACCTCATCTGTGGACTAATCCATTTGATGATTAACCTTTGAATGGACTATGGGATAGTAACTGGAGGCAAGGAGGATGTGGCTCTTTCTCTGCTTCCTGGCTCCCAGGAGCTGGGCATCATCCCTCTCCCTCACTTTTCCACCATGTGCCTCACTCAGGCTGAGAACAATGGTGTCGGCCAACCAAGGACTGGACCTCTGGAACCATGAGCCAAAACAAGTTCTTCCTCCTCTAAGTTGTTCTTGTCAGTTATTTTGGAGACAGAGACAAAAAATTGACCAACACCAAGAGGAGGAAGCTTAATGACAAACTAATGAACATCTGGGTAGGATTAGAAAGCTGTTCTCATTTCAAATTGCATGCATTTTCTTTTCTCCTTTTATTTTTTTATTGGTTCTTTTTAAGATATACATGATGTAAGCATATACAATAACATAATTAAAAAGCATGGAATCCCTAGTTTTCCTCTTTCCCCTCTTTTCCTCTCCCCCTTGTTCTTTTTCTGATATACATGACAATAAAATATACATTGACATAATTATAATAGATTCGAGTATACCATGTGTTTCCCCTTTCTCTCCCTTCCCCCTACCCACTGTTCTTTTTAGATATACTTGGCAATAGGATAAACACTGATGTTTTTATAAAAGCATGCAGTATTCCATGGCTTTTAACTGCCACACTAGAGGCATAAGGTAAAAGGGAAGGATAACTGTAATGATGATGATGATAACAGCATTTATTGAGCACTACTGTGTGCTAATCACTACTAAATGCTTCACATATATTTTGTCATCTAATTTATGCAATAATCCTGTGTGGTAGTTACAATTATTACTGTAGTTATAATTATTACAATTATTCACTTAGGAGCAAACTAACTTAAAACTCTAGGTAACTTCCTCAAGGCCACATGCTAGTTTCAGAACTAGGATTTGAATCCAAGTCCTTTATAGAGTAAGCCATTTATTTATGGTGGGGTAGCAGAGCCTGGAAAGCAGGTGATGTAGCAAGTTGGGCTAGTATTTGTTCATATTCTGTATGACACAAAATTTTCGTTGATCCATTAATCCATTCTCTTTGTCAGAGCAAGACTTTCTATTTCCAAAGCCAGCATGGAGGCTGTGCTGGGCCTGGGGAACAGCCCCGCTAAGGCCCCGCCTGAAGGAAACTGAAGCTCTTCAAGAGCAGGGAGCTTTCCAGATTCTTCACTTCTCGCCTCTCTCCTGGCCCGAGCTGAGTGGGGGGTGCTTCCAGGTGCATCATGCTTCTTCACTCTTCCCAGGTGAGAGTTCTGAATCTTCACCCTTTGAGCAGAGACTGAACCACCTGTGCCCAGCAAAATGCAGCTTTGTGGATACCACCCAGGAGTAAACAATAGATACCCAGCATGCGTCACACCAGGGTCCCCGCAGGGGAGAGAAAGTAAATGAAGTGGTCCATGCTTTTCAGTCAATGCCAGAACAAAGGCCAGAGACCCAGCATGGCCACTCAAGTGGGAATGAGAGGTATTTACCCAGGCTTCCTCAGTATACAAGATGAGGTGGTGCACATGCATGCACTGGGCTGTATTTATTGATTATACATATATATGTATATATACATATATATATCAACAGGACTGAAGCCGTGGCTTAGTGGTTATGGTGCTTACCTGGCATGCATGAGGACCCAGGTTCAAACTCCAGCACCACGTAAACAACTAAGTGTCAGAGCATGACAACCAGATAAAAAAACTAAGTAAAGTTGATTCTCTCGTTTTCTCTCTCTCACACTCTCCTACTTTCTAACCAAAAAAAAAAAAAAAAATTACCAACAATCTCCCCAGGTCCTGAGGATTGTATGTATACATAATACATATACATGTATTATGTATATTGATTGTGTGTGTATACATATATAATGTATATATATACACACATATATATACATATAAATATATATGTATATGTGTATATATATAAATATGTATATGTGTATATATATACATTATATATATATATTCTCAAATAACAGCCTTCAAGTCAACATCCTTTTGGAGAGTTTATTTCCAATTAAAACAAACCGAAGTCCAAAAACTTTGGTACTGTTCCAAAAACTTTGGTACTATTCCAGGTGCTGGAGTTTGAACCTGGGTCCTCATGCATGCCAGGCAAGCACCATAACCACTAAGCTACTGCTTCAGTCCTGTTGATAATTATTTAAATGTTATCCCCCAATTAGTCTGGGAGCTTCATCAGGTCATAGATCATGTCTTTCTCACTCAGAGTAATCTCTATCAACTGTTAATGAACAGAACTACTTAGCACGTGCCGAGTAAGTAGAATGGTGCTCTGTATACTATAAGCTGGTTCTGGAAAGGACATTGGACCAGGAGTCATCAGTCTTGAGCTTGAGCCATTCACTTGCTGTTGGTCATGAGGCAAGTCATGCCTCAGATTCAAAGGAAAGATAGGTGTAAAGATATTTGAGAGGGTAAAATAGTATTTATAGTGCAAATGATCACTTGTAGCAAAGAGGATCATTGTGGTATAACTGGCCAAGGTATGAGAAGGAGGGAAAAAAGTTAAAATAAATGGTAAAAGTGTGTGCTGTCATGATTACCTGTGGCATAGAGCTTATGCCAACATATACCATAATTTAATCAAGACAGCTCTAAATATGCAGATATTTCTCATAGTACAAACGTGGAGGATTTGTGTTCACATATTATCTCCTCAGAAAGTTCTTTGCTTGAAGTAGATGTATGACTATTCCGTAGCATGATGTTATTTTGTTTTCGTTATGATTTGTTTGTGTTTATTGTTGCTATAGTGTCAGGGACATTGTCTTATTCACATATGTGTCCCAGTGCTTGCAACAATGTCTAAGACAAAGTAGGCAGTAAGTCAATGTTTATTAAGCACAGGGGTTCGGGTGGAGCTCAGTGGTAGAGTTCTTGTCAAGCATTCACAAGGCCCTGGGTTTAATTCCCAGTACTAAACACACACACACACACACACACACGCACACACACACACACTCATATACACACTCATATACACACCATTAAATAAATGGTTTATCTTTGAGGGCAAGGCACAGGATTATCATATTCCATATATGATCATAATTCTTAAGATCATGTACATTAAAATACTTTGTAAACCATTAATTTGTAAAATCTGATTCATAACTGGTTCATTGAAAAATTCTTGCTTGACCAGTCCTGAGCCATTTTACTAACTCATGGAAAACAAGAAAGACTGAGGTATCTGTTTAGTGTTTCATCATGTGTTCTCATTTCTTTGGAATTAGAAAGAGACTTTAGAATTAGTTTAAATGCTTCGGCAAATTCAGTATGATTGCTTCTGGTTAGTACAGAGTGGTAATTAAGTCTACAATTATATGTTCAGATTTTCATGTTTTTCCTGTATGTGCATTTTGACAGTAATTGAACAAGGCAGTATTTGCAATATCCATTCTGAAATTGTTTCACAATATTTCATTATATGCCAGATTAATTTGTTAAACTCACATAGCAAATGAAAACTTCAGCATTGATCCAATTAATCCAACTGTGAGACCTTTCTGCTAATGTGCCCCAGCTGAGAAAACTGAAGAAGATGGTGGCAAAGTGTCTAGAAACATTAGGGTTGTAACCGAGGATGGAGGAGAGCCTGATGGTAAGCTTTGTTTTTCCTCCTCCCGAGTTACCTTTTTTTCCCTAAGTACCATTCATTTCCTTGAGAATCAGCACAGTGGGAAGATGAATAAACATTGATGAGTTATGCAGCTGAATCTTGAAAAGCCCTGGGGAAATTTAATTTTCTCTTCAGGTCTCTCTTTTGTGTGCATGAGTTACCGACGGGTGTGTGTGTGTGTATGTATGTATGTGTGTGCGTGCACACACACACATGTGTGTAGTTCAGAATAAAGTGGCATGGTCCAAAGCAGAATGACATTTTGATAGTCTATAACTATTTTATTTTTCATGTGTTCCAGCGTGCCTTACAAAGAGTAAGTGAATTAGAATCCCTTTTTCTGAGATAAAGACTTGAGAGGTATGGAAATACTCAACAGAATATAAAATCTCTTCAAGTAAAGGGCGCTCTCTCTCATGAACAGATGATAGGGAAAGAAACCTGTCCTTGTTGGATGAGCAGCCTCTTTGTGAAGCGCTGCATTTCTGTCAGCCTCTGTCATTACAGGCTTATTCACTCATTTGTATACTCAGTCATTCAAAAAAGTTACTGAGTATTTATAATGAGCCTAGGGCTGAGGACATCATGGAGAGCCAAGTCAGACACAGGTTTTATTTCATAGAATTTGAAATCTAGGGCAGAGGCCTATGTCAATCACATAATTCTCAAGATATATAATGAAACTCTGCCTATGGTGAATACTATGAAGTGTTGAGCTTCTTGAGAGTTTACAAAAGGAATATTTGACTTTGTCAATGACATCAAAGAAGTCTTCCCTGGGGAAGTGGTGCTTGCATTGAGGTCAGGATGGAGGGACCAAAGGGTGGGCATGTTGAATGAGGTGAGCAGCTGGTGGGTCGGGGAGGGATCAGCATGTGCAGAGGCTCTGAAGTGGGAGGGACTGGAATTGAAGCAGACCATGGGAACCTGACCACAGGACGAAGGGAAGCCGGAGGGACTGGAAAGAACTGATACTTTGCAGCTTCATAGAGAAAAACAGTTAACCCTGTTTGGGGTGATTATGATGCACCAGGTAATCTTCCAAGTGCTTTAGCATATCAACTAGCTTAATTCTTAAGAAACCCCATAAAGCATGTACAATTGTAAATTTCATTTTACTGGTGAGAGAGGACAAGCAACTTGTTCAAAGTGTGTGGTAGAGTTCTAGAAATGGTGGGGTCAGGATCTCAATGCAGTCTTGCTCCAGAGTAAAAGTTATTAATACCGCACTCTTCTTGGAAGGACAAATCATCAGCTTTCCAGGTTTCTCTGTCTGGATTTGAATAATAGCAGAGTATAGAGCCAGAAGGACTTTGGAGACTTTATGAAATTTGTGAAATTGAACTTTATGACAGTGTGAAATTACATATAAAATTTTGCATGGGTAATGTTTTGGGAAGAGAATCTATATTCTCAAATATGGATTCTCAAAGGGATTCAGATCATGCAGTAAATTGAAAATCACTAATCTATATTATTTGTAAAGGATTTTTTTCATTCTGAGATAATCATGTGCTGTTCTAAGAAATAACATAGAGTAAACCTAAAGCCAGGCTCCTCCAAAGGTTACATTTTCAAGAATTGAGGACAATACCATCATTAGGAAATTGACATTGGTATAATTCACCAAACTTTTTAAGATTTTATCAGTTTTACATGTGTTCATGTGTATGTGTGTGTATGAATTTATTCTGTATAGATTTTATCATGTGTAAGTTCATAATTACTGAAATCTGGGAGTTCTTTTTTTTTAATCCTTGATATCATTCAGTATTCAGTGGTTTAGTTCATGTATAAAGAGTGATTAATGAGAATAGATCTCAACCGGCTCTTGGCAAGCTATTACATGCCAATAGGCTTTTTAAATGAGAAAATCTTCAAGTAAGAGAAGGCGCCTTCCGTGACCACACAAGCTCTACGATCTCTGATATCTTCTCAGGCTCTTGCTTCTTTTTGAGTCACTGCAACATTGAGTACTAACTACTGTTATTGTCACTGGTGTTGTCATAAGCCTGAGATGTCTCCCAGTGCTCCAGGTTTTCCACTCTCTCAGATATATTTCTTACAGAAAAACCAGAGTGGTCTTTGTAAAAATGAAGTGCAGACATAGAATTTCCCTGCTTGACATCCTTCAGTGACTTCCCTGGATTCCCCAAACCAAGCTTCATTTTCTGAGCCTGCCAGACCTGGCCCTTCCAGTTGCTCTCTATCCTCTCCAGATTTCCCTAGGTCGTTGTGTACCCTGCAGACCCTTCATGGTGCTCTCTTGATGGAATTAGAGGGTAATTCAGAAGTTGGGTCCAGGGATCAGTTTGATCTAGGCTTAAGTCTCATCTCTATTACTTAGTAGATGTGTGTTATTGGGTAAGTGCTGTCACTCAAGTTTCTATTTTACTTGGTATCATGGTAAAGAAAGGCGTGGAATGGGCCTAATTTATTTTGAGCTTAATTTCTTCTACTAGCTCTTTGTCTGATCTTGGGCAAAATACTTAACTTTCTACTTCATGGTTTCTTGCTTTGGAGAACAAACATGACATAATACCTCTGATTGTGAAGGCTGAATGAGGTGACTAAGTCCAGTGACAAATGAGACTAATATAATTGATATTAACATCAGCATTAGTTTTGGTTCTTATTACTGGTTTTTCTTTGTTTGTTTTGAGGTGCTGCGGGTTGAACCCAAGTGTGCTTAACCACTGAGCAGCATCCCCTCCCTTTTTATATTTTATTTTTGAGACAGGGTCTTGCTAAATTGCTTAGGGCCTCATTAAGTTGCAGAGTCTGGCTTTGAACTTACAATTCACCAACCTCAGCCTCCCAAACCACTGGGATTATAGGTGTGCGCCACCATGGCTGGATGCTTCTTGTTACTTTTAAAGTGGAAAGAGGAAAACAATAGCTAACTTATGTCAGACAATTCCTGTGTAACAGAGGTCCTTGCCAATATTCCTAGCATTGCTGGATCCCAGCATTATGACATCCAGGACTCACAGAAACATTATTTGCAGAGGAGGAAACTGAGGCTCAGGGGTTAAATAACTTAACTCACAGCTTTCCGGAACTAGAATTGCTTCTCAAGTCCTAAGCTTGTAATCCTGAGTGGTTGATTGAGTTATTCCAGGGACATTGGATTTGAGCTCTTACTTGCAGGGACCTACCTTGGAATGCTTATGTACATTCCCTTGCACCAAATGAAGTTTTTGGGACTTTAAATATGTCAGCTTTTGAGCATATGCTTGAACAAGTGACAAACTTTAGGAATTGTGCCATTTTCTACAGAGAGAACGGAGCCGTGCTTTTCCTTGGTGCTTTGCTTCAGGATCTGCTGCTTCTGTGAGTTACAATGGCTTCTATTCATTATCGAATTGCTAGTTAGTTTCTTCCTTTAGCATAATTAGGTGAGGATCTGCCTTTATCTAGGACCTCTTTACCTGTTGAGGGCTCTCTGTGATCTGGGCATGACCAAGACCCAGTGCTTGGGCTGAGTGGCCAGAGGCCTTGCAGACTCTGGCTGTGGGGCTGCACTGCATGTTAATGAGGAGGGGGCCTGCCCTGCAGAGGGGGGCTGAGTGCAAGTGGCAGAATTTCTCGTGGCTGCCCTGGGACAGGTTCCTGTTAATGCCACTTTGAGAATGTGACTCTGGTCAGTCCCTAATCATAAATGGTAGGAGAGGGAGCCAGTCAGTGAGGACAGTCTCACCTAGCACAGATTGCTGTGTTCTGAAGGGGTCTGTTGTTGGACAGACTTCTGAGAGGAACTGACCTGGGATTTCAGACTTTCTCGGTCACTCTTTGACCCCTGGAAACCAAAAAGTCTTTGGAGAAGCAGCACAGGATTTTAAAGGCACTACAGAGTAAGAAAGTAATGTGCCAGTTTTCCTACGCATATATAGCAGAGAAATCCTTGCTAGTGGTCATGTGCAGAGGGAATCAAGTACAGGATGTTCATTATTACATTGTAATAAAAAATAGAAACTGTCATAAACCTAAATAGAATGCAGCTTCAAACACACAGCACCTTGTTATAGACTGAATATTTGTGTCCTTCCAAAATTCATATGCTCAATCCCTAGCTTCCCAGCATGGCTGTTTGGAGATAGAGCCTTCATGGAAGTACTTAAGGTTCAATGAAGTTCTAATCTGACAGAGGTAACTCCCCCACCTCACCAAGACACATGTGAAGATGAGGTCACTGTGGGATGCACCCCCCACTGGCCCAGAGAAGCAGTTTCAAAATAAAACTTACAGTGCCAACACTTTTTTTTCTGGTTTTTTTTTTCATTTTTAGCGGTTCCTTTTTAGATATACATGACGATAGAATATACAATGACATAATTATAAAAGCATAAAGTATAAGTTGTTTTGATTCAGTCTCTAGTATTTTCCCTTCCCCTCCCTTCTTCCCACTCCCTGTTCTCTTCCCTCTACTGATCTTTCTATAATTTATTAATAGTTTTTTTAATAGTGTCTTGTTGATGTACATGGAGATGAGATTCACTATGGTGTATTCATATATGAACACAGGAAAGTTATATTTGATTCATCTGACATTCCCTGTCTCATTCTTCCTGCCTTGCCTTTGTCTATTTCTCTGATGTTTTCCTTATTTTGTCTTAGCTACCACATATCAGATAAAACATTTAACCTTTGACTTTTTGAGACCATCTTATTTCACTTAGCCTGATAGCCTCGTTTCGTCCATTTGCCAGAAAATGTGATAAAGTCATTCTTACTTGTGGCTGAGTAATACTCCATTGTATATATATATACCACATTTTGTCTATCCATTCATCTGTTGAAGGGTACCTTGGTTGGCTCCATAGCTTAGCTAAAGAGAATTGTGCTGCTATAATCATTGATGTGGCTATATCATTGCAGTATGCTGAGTTTTAAATCCTTTAACTATATACTGAGGAGTGCGGTTGCTGTGTCAAATGGTGGTTCCATTCCTAGTTTTTGAGGAATTTCCATACTGCCTTCCAGAATGATTATACTGGTTTGCTATCCCACCAATAATGTATGAGTATTCCCTTTTCCCCACACCCTCGCCAACATTTATTGTTGCTTGTATTCTTGATTATTGCCATTCTGACTGGAGTGAGATGAAATCTCAATGTAGTTTTAATTTGCATTTCTCTTATTGCTAGAAATGTTGAGCATTTTTTCACATATTTGTTGACCATTCCTATTTCTTCTTTTGAAAAGGGTCTGTTTAGTTATTTTGCCCTTTTATTGATTGAGTTTTTTTTCCTTTGGGGTGTTTAAGTTTTTTTGAGTTCTTTGTATATATCCTAAATATTAAGGCTCTTTCTGATCTTGATCTTGGACTTCCCGGATTTCAAAACCATGAGAAATTTGGTGGTGGTTCTGTGGATGGAGCCTGGGGCCTCATGCATGCTGGGCAAGTGCTCTATCATAGGGATGTAGTACTTTTGTTTTGTTTTTATTCTTACTGCAGTCAGAGCTAACCACTGCACTTTCTTTCCCTTTCAAAAAAAGTGAGAAGATTAACAAATAGTTTGAGGCTAAATTGAATATATCAACAGTTAAGGATGTAAAAGAGTCAATTATTTAATTAAAATACTAAATGCACCTATTTCCATTTATATAATATATAAAATAATAACTTAGAAGTTTTATTCTTTTTTCCTCCAGTTGCATATTTCAGAAAGTGATTTGAGAAAATCTTTCTGTGACTTTTCAATATCAGTTTTCTCATCCACAAGGAACCATTTTCTGACTCATAAAAATAGTATCATGTCATGATCAGCAATTCATCCTCAGCAATTTATGAATCATTCTATGATGTTTCCCCTGGAAATTTTAACTTTACTCCAGGGATCCATATACCTTAACCTTAAGACACCTGAGTCACTCATTTGTCTTTAGCTATATACTTGCTCTCCGCAACACAACCAACTACTCTATTGTTTCAAAGGGATCTTCAAAGAGCTTGTGGATAAAGGTATACTACACTTTCAGTTATGATCATAACTTATAGTTCAAATGTCCTACCTAAATAATGACCTGGTCCATGTTAACTTTCTTCCCTTCTCTCCCCCTCTCTTTCTTCTCTTCCTCTTTCTTCTGAAGCTAACGTTGCTGGCTGTAGTTATTTCTAGTTTAGTCAGTTGTTTCTGAATAATGTCTCAACCATGTTGTGTTGTTTGAAATAAAGTAATTCAAAAATTGCACCATAATATTTAAGACTGAAAATTCTTTGATAATTTTGAGGTAAGTGTTGCATTATATTTTGGAATACTTGCCATCATTTTGGAAAAGAAAAAAAATAATGAAGAACATTTATGTGATGGAATATTACACACAAGTTAAAAGGAACACACTCTTTCTCATTCTTTTTCTTTGTCTACCTGTCTCTCTGTATTCGTGTACATGCATGTGTGTGTGTATGTGTGTGTGTGTGTGTGTTCATACATATGTCCCTATCTATAGATGGAATTCAAATATTTAGTGATGACTACAAACACGTAACAGAATGATACATGCAGTATGGTGACATCTACCCACATGAACGATTCTAATGTAACATAATACAGCTGCTGTTTGATGCATATATCCATGTAAAACATAAAAGGGATGGATAGTGTAGTTAAAAGACATGATCTTGAAGAACAGGGAAGGTTGAAGGGGCTGAGAATTGGAACAAAGAAATTTCACCTTCATTTGCAGTAATTTATTTCCTTTATCTAAAGAAACGAATTTAAGCAAATAAGGCAACATGTTAGCACTTTACTTCTTGGTGGTGTGCACATGTCTTATTCTCTATGTTTTTTAAAAGTCTCAACACATATGAATGAAGAGCTAAAAAAAGTAACATGGCAATTTTATTTCTCTGATCAAGAGACAAGTTGTATTGAAATAGGAGTAAATTGAATGAGATTGAAATTTTCTCCAGCAGGGCACCTTCATATGGTTAAATGTAAATTGAAATGAGTACTTGTTGTCTAGATTTTAAATTAAGACGGTGTCTTTCTCCAACTGGGTTTCAGAGAAAGAGGGATGATCACTAAGTGGTTGGCAATGGAGAAGCAAAGCAGTTTCCTCTGATATTTCAGCCAAGAAGCCACCTGGCGGTGACCACTTACTTTCTCTCCTGTACATGGTTCCCAGCTCTGCATGAGGCATTTCTCGTCATGGCAAACTCCCTGATCAAGCAAAGATAGGGATTATGGAGCAGGATTGGCAAAATGGTGGCCCTTGGGTATATCCATTTGTTTGCACAGTAATTCAGAAAGTGACTCATTTTAAAATGGGGATATTTCATAATCACATTGATTCCCCATGCTTTGTGTGGCGGAAATCCAGTGCAGCTAACCCAAGTCTGCTTCCTCAGGTGGGGTGTGGGCTCACCAGTTTGCTGCAGAGCTCCCTCCAATCTCGACCACCTTCGCTTAGTTATTTACTGGTCCCTGTAGGAATCTGGGCATGCTGTCCTCATGTAGAGGAACCATGAGACGGGCACTAGCTAAGACTGTGCAATAGACTGTGCCAATCTTTTACAGAAATGCTGGCAAAGCATTATACATAACAGCTCATTTTAACTCCCCACTGTGCCTAATTATAAATAAATGGTTGGAACATTTAAACATGCCACAAATGAACGACTAGAATCTCAGCAGCCAGCAATTCTTCTTTCTCTCTGGCCTGGGATTAACTGACATTCCTCATCTTTAATTTCTGTGAATTAAATACTGCCCTTACCCACAAAGGCTTTATATTTATTAACTC
>PVKS010022697.1:0-33350 GCA_004027875.1 Aplodontia rufa
AAAAAAAAAAAAATGCTTAGGCACACTGAGTTACTCCAGGCTTTAATTCTTGGCTTGTAACCACTAACAAATACAATAGTCTTTATTATTTTTAATACACTTTATGATGTATTCTTTCAACATGCTTTTAACATTTTAATGCACACAAAGACCAAAACAAATAGTAAAACAGCATTACATAGTTCAGACAAATTCAACTGAGAGAATGCAGCTAGCTGAGCAGAGACCACGTTTTTACTTTTCACAGGTGCCCTGTGAAAGCAAAGCACATTAATTCAGTCCAATGGAGTACCATCGAGAAAATGCAAGAGTGATACTATAAGTTCTAGGAGTTGAATAAAAACCCTGTGATACGTACCATACTGTGTAACAAATGCTATACAGCTGTTCACAATAATGGGCACGTCATTTTTGCTGAGCTGCTGATCTTGTAATGCATTACCATCTGTACCTGCTGCTTTTTCAATTGCTGTATGCCAGACTGTGAAATCCAACTTGGTATGCCCATGGATGTATAATGTTCTGTAAAGATTAAAAAGCACATGAAATGATCATTTTGCTTTCCTTAAAAAAGAAAAAGAAAACTCTTACCTCAAGACAGAGTACCCTCAAATTCACAGAAACGTGACAACCACTGTAAGAAAAACCCTACCTTCACCTTCCACCTCCTGCCTACACGGCTTCCTCTCTGGCCCCCTTCTGCTTGGACAGTCACTTTTCTCCACTAAATAGAAGAAGTTCTCCCAAATTACGGTCTCACCTCTAATTTTTCTGACTCATTCTGCTCCTGAATAACTGAACTAAAACTGTCACAGCAAATATGACCAGTGACTTCTAATTGATATCTCTTTTTTTTTCCTTCTTAAAGATATTAACAATGGTTGGTGATTGCATTTCTTTCAAGAATCAAAAAGCTTCTAGGTGGGGTTTTATAGCAAAAATCTTTGGATTTCCTTATCTTTCTTGTCATTCTGGGTGCCAACCTCACCTGTCTTTCTGAATAACAAACTATACAGATTCTCCAGGGATGCATCATTTTGACCAGTGGATTCATCTTCCATATGCAAATCAGTGGCTTCCACATCCCTATCCCTGGGCTGTAAATGTCTCTCACAAGTCAGTTCTTGCTGAAAAGCAAGAGCACAGGAGCAGTAAAGAGCAGGGACTGGCCGCAGATGCAGCTAAAGGGTACAGCACTTGCCTAGAACACATCAGGCCCTGGGTTGCATTCCAAGCACTCGTTATGTAAAATAAACAAACAAGCAAATAAAAGTAAAAAGAAAGAAAAAAAAATGGAACTACAATCAAAATTTCCAAACAAATTTTAGCTCTGCCACTTCCTTCCTTTTTAACATTAGCCAAGTTATCAACTTGTGCGCCTCAGTTTCATCACTGGTAAAATGAGAATAATACCTGTACCAAACTCAACACACAAGAGATGTCAATAACTAAAAACAGAGCATAATGCTAACAAATACTTATTTTTGGATACCTTCAACCTAATGGTCAAAAAGCTTGCTAAACCTTTCTCTCTGCTCAGACCAAACTGCTCCTAGCACCACAGTTCTCTGCTTCTCCCCCTAGACATTTCGGATTAACTGTAATTTACTTAGTCTCTTCTGCTAATCCCAGCCACATAAATTCAGTCACAAAATTCTGTTGACGCCTGCTGACCAAAATACTGACCCTGTCCCTTCATTCCAATATTATCTCATTTATATTTTTACATTGTTTCTTAAGATCTCTAAAGACTGTAACAATATTTCTTTACCAATTTTCCATGCTCTTACTCGTTACACATCACTTCTACCAGAATAATCTTTGTAAAATGCACAGCTAATGACATCACTTCTAGATCAGCATCCTTCTACAGCCGTCACCATTCCAAGATGAAAAAGGGCTTCTTGATCTGCCTATGTTTTCCCATTTAACCTTATTTACCATTCATCTATGCACAAAACACACTGAAAACAAAAATAAAAAACTGAATATTGTGTCTTTGTAAAAATATTTCCTGTTCTTTGGCTGGCTACTCCACTTCTTCCAAGGTGTGCTCCAGGTGATGCTCCCACATGTTAGGTCCCTGCTCCTTCCTGTACCCAGAGCACCACAGGCTTCCCTTCTGGATCCTCCAATGGTCCAGTTTCTCTGCTCTACATTCTATAGTGCCTGTGTGTTTAGCTGCTAGACAACAAACTTCACACAGAAGAGAAAGCAGAGAACTTGAGACTCTCCAGTCAATGCAGAGATCTCAGCACTGAGTGGATACATAATAGTCCTTTGCCCAGTTTGCATTTAATTCAAAATATAAATTAAAAATTGCTGATTCAACAACCCCCACCCCCATTAAAAAAAAAATTAGCTGCTTGAGCCTGAGGTTTCCACAAGAGGAATAAGAACAGAACAATGTAATCTTTTACATTTCTGATTATCATTGGCTCCAATTTAAAATGAAAAAAACAAAACAAAAACAGAAATCGTCCTTTCATTCTTTATTTTCTCTTCTTACAATGCTATAATAAAAAGTTACCAGCTCAGCACACTTATTTCCAAGGTATCTGAACTTCCTAGAACTGCTACACTTGTGCCTGTAATCCTCATCCCTTGCTCTCTGACATCTTTATCTATTGTTTTTATTTTCCACGTGACCACAGCAGCCCTGAACTACAGGGCTGTGTAATTGTGTTTTTGAAGATTTTGACACTTGTTCTAATACTACTGACATGTTTTAGCCTTTTCATTTATCTGACATCTTCTTTAGCTTAAAAAAAATTCTTTTGCTAGCTATATTTGTCTAAAAGAAATTCAGCAAATTTTCCTAAGAAATATCAAGCCCTTGTAATATATACACTTCATCAAAATTTTGTCTTGCTAGATTTTAGGACTTTTTATGTAAAGAGAAAAATTTGATTTTTCCCCATTTTTACTGACATAGTTTTTTTTTAACCTGAAAACTAATCTCTGAAATGTTTGGCTTACATATTACCTACCACTCTGGGTGAGTATTCAAGCAAGCTATGAAAGAAATTCAAAATGCTATGGCCCTCTTACAAACATACCAGTATAATTCTGTCATTAACAGAGAATATTTCAAACTTCAACTTTTCTTTCTAGTCAGAAGAAATCCTGTGATTATTACATTAGGTGTCTTATTGTAAACAAGTAAGGGGCGGAAGGAGCCCTGACAAGTTAACTCCTGAGTCAACTTATCAGAGTGAATCTAAAAATTCATCATCCAGGACAGATGTCTGACACTTAACAGCATCAGCACAACAACTTTCTTCTGATGCTTAGCTCAACTCTATGCACATCCAATGAAGCATAACAGCACATTTTCAATACAAATGCTGGCCAACAGTGTGATTTCAAGATTTATCAACCAACCAGTTCATATTTATAGGTAAGAATTCCAAGGAAACATTAATTGACATTCTGAAATTCTGAATTTATTTTGATAAACTTTAATTATACAGAAATTAGTTATTCTAATTGTCCATGTCCTCAGTGTAAATTTCAGTGTATTTCAAAATCATAGAAAGAAACATTATTTGCTATAATGAATTAAGACAGTTCAATAAGATCTAGAAACCAAGTCCCAGAACTAATAAAAGTAATTCTCTCAAAATTAAAATATAATAATCACAAAGTATCAGCAATTATATTTGAGAAGACTCTTCACAAATAATAGGATCAATAAATTTGCATAAAAACAAATTTACTCATAAAGAACATTTAAATAAAACAAGAAAGCAAATAACACTCACTTCAAATATGACTGGAAAAGATATCGTAAGCGTTTATAAAAAAAAATGTCCTTAAGACTCAAAGAAAATATGGACATCAGTCATGAAAAGATAATCCACAGAAGAAATGTCATTGTCCAATAAACACAAATGAGGCTAACAATCAAAGATATCTTTAGCGGGACTGGAGCACTGGCTCAGCAGTAGCGAGCTTTCCTGGCATGCACAAGGACCCAGGATAGAACCCCAACACCCCATACACAACTAAGCAGAGAAAAACAAAAAACAGATGGAAAAAATACAATCAATTCTCTTTCTCCTCTTTCTCTCTCTCCCACTCTTAAAACAATATGTTGAAAGCAATTTATCAAAGATTTAAAATGTATAAGGTTCATCACTAAAGACTATAACAAGATGAACATAGTAGTTTATAAGCTTACTAAATATTTTGAAGAGTTGTGGCAACATGCACCAAGGACATTAAAATATATATACCTGTTGACAAGTAAATCCAACTACAACCATAGGACTCTACCATAAGTATATCCCTGAAATGAAGACACACTCTTTCTCCCAGCATCTGCTTCTAATCCTCTCCCACGAACATGTAGATACACCAAGAACTGCATTTACCAGAGCACTTAAAAAAAATGGAAATAAGCTTAAATCCCAACAACAAGGAAAGCATAAAGTGATTTTGGAAACATCTATGAGTATATATGTTAGGTACAATGAACAAATAAGACAATTTTAAGTATGTATTTGCTGAAATGGTGAACAGTCTCTGGGTAGAAAACTACACGCATACATACATGAATACCCAAGCATGTGCATCTGTGCACAGGCATGTGTATACATGCCATCTTAGTTTTTTATTGAGCTTTTGAGCCAGCAAACTGGAAATCTCCCTACCACTTCATTTATGACCAGGAAATGAAGGACCAGAAAGAATTTGCTTAAGACCCAAGGAGTAGAAAGGAACAATCTGAGCTAAGGCAGCAGGTCTTCTGTCATACCTAGTGGAACCTTACCAACGATCCTTTACCTGATATCTTTATAATTTAAACCCTTGGTTTTCAGTCCATAAAATGCTCATTCTTGAAGTAGAAATCTGATGTCAGTCACTTTTTTCTGTCTTATCACAAACAGATTCACAAAATCAAGTTTCCTAAACAACTTATCACAAAGTCACATTACTGAGTGAACCTGGAAAATGATCTCTTGGAACCATTCATAACAAGGAATCTATTTATCTTCTTGAAGAGGGGACACCAGACATTCTACCTTGGTAAGAAAATTAGGCACACTGGAAATATAAGGGACACAACTATGGAAGATGATTTTGGAAATGTTCTCCATGTATTCTTTTTTTATATTTCCTAAGCAAGCTTTCAAAGCAAAATATGCTAACCATCATAGTAGGCTTTTTTATTTTTATGGAAAAGTATGAACTATCTTATTGCACTGAGTGATATCTGGTCATCAGAATCTTTCAATACATTAAAATTCACTCCTTTCAACTGTAGAGCTGAAAGCTTTTTCACAAAAGACTACTCTGTGTAACCACTACTATAACAAATATATAGAATATGTGTATCGCCTGCAAAATTTCCCCTTAACTCATTTACAGTGGATCCATTCTTCTACCCACAATTCCAGTCCAAAACTTGTGTTTTCTGTTATTATGTCCTAATCTACCAATTATAAACTTTTGTATAAAGAGGATTACATTGGAGCTAGAGCAGTGACTCATGGGTCAGGACGCTTGCCTGGCATGTGAAAGGATGCAGGCTGGAACCCCAGCCTTACACACAATGAAGTGTCAGAGCAACGAAAATCACGGGAAAAACTAAATAAAATTGATTATTTCTAACTGGCATATAAAAGGACGCAGGTCCAAACTTCAGTACTACATACACAACAAAGTACCTGAACAAAGAAAACCACATGAAAAATTAAATAAAACTGATTCACAATCTCTGTCCCTCTGGGTTTTTTTTTTTAGAGGATTATGTAATATTACTATTTTAGATCTGGTTTCTTTTACTCAGCACAGTGTTTTCTCAGATTCCTTCATGTTGTTGTTAATATGCAAATTTAAAAAATTAGTATTCCATATGTGAAAATACCACACACTGCTCATACTCACTGAAGAACATTTAACATCTTCCCCATTAACTATTACTGAGCTGACTTAAACATTTGTGGATTTGTGGAGTCATTTTAAGGACATATATTATGCAATATTTTAAGTAAGTGCCAAGAAGTTTATTCACTGGGATGTACAGAAACTATATATTAACTTAAAAAGCTGTTTAACTGTTTTCTAAAATGACTATTATTTTAAAATCCCATCATACTTGCCAGTACTTTCACTGGTAAATTTTAATCCTACTTCCAGAGTACTTTTAATCCTAATTCCAGAGATTTTAATTTGCACTTTCCTGATATTGAATGTTTGCTTGTTTGTTGACTGTTCACAGATCTTTGCTTAGAAGCACATATTCACTACTTTTTGCTAATTATTTTATTGAGCTATTGTATTATTATTATGTGTTCCTTCAGTATTCTGGATACAGAATTACTAGATACATATATTTTAATATTTATTCTACACAGATGATTATAATTTCCTTGATGTTGTTTAAAGAAAAAAGATTGAAATTTTGATAAAGTATATTTTCCCCACTATACTTTCCATTAGCTTCCTCATCTTAACCATATTGATCCATGTTTAATAAAAATAGTAAGAATTAACAGATTTGCTTAATTCATTTATATCCAAGGAATTTTTCAACTTTATCTAATATGTTCAACTTGTTATAAAGCTGGCCATCATATGCCATTTACTTTTAAATATTAATACACTCTAGATTGAAGTTTCCACTTTCATTCCTAACATTGATAATGTGTATAATGATACAATTTATATCAACTTTATTAACTTTTAAAAACAAAAGAAGTTCATAAATTTAACTGAGCACCTGAAGGAACCAGGTGTTGATTACACTGATTTTACTATTTTTCTTAATTTTCCAACTCATGGATTTCTGCTACTCTTTGCATTATATCATTCTCTTTTTACTTCAGGCTTAACTTGCTCATCTTCTCCAAGATTTTAAGGTAGAAATTTGTCAGATTTTTTTTTGGGGGGGTTACTACGGATTAAAACTCTTGGGGTAGGCTTGAGCTGTGGCTCAGTGGTTACAGCACCCAGATTTGAATCCCAGCACCACATACACAACTAAGTGCTGGAGAAATAAAAAAACAGATGAAAACTAATTAAAAGCAATTCTCTTTTTCCCTCTCTCCTCACTGTCTGTCTCTCTCTTGGGGAAAAACAAGCAAACAAACAAACAAAAAAAAAACCCAGGGGTGCTTTACCACTGAGTCACATCTCCAGCCCTTTTTTTTTTCTTAATATTTATTGTGAGAGAGAGAGAGAGAGAGACAGAGAGAGAGAGAAACAGTGAGAGCGAGAAAGGGTGGGAACAGGGAGAATTTTTTTTTTTTTCATCTGGTTTTCTGTTTTTCAGACACTTACTTGTGTATATGGTTCTGGGATTTGAATTCAGGTCCTCATTCATGCCAAGTAAGCACTTTACTGCTGAGCCACCTCTCCAGTTCATTTTTTATTTTGAGACAGGGTCTCACTATGCCTTGCTAAGTTGCTGAGATAAGTCCTGAATTTGTGATCCTCTCTCTGCCTCAACCTCAGTCACTGGGATTACAGGAATGAACAACCAAGCCCAGCTAGGATGGTTATCTTTTGATTTACAAGTATTTTAAGCTATAAACTTCTAAGTGCTTTTTTATAACTCCATCTCACAACTATGATATGCTTTTATTATCATTTGATCAATACATTTTCTAATTTTTCCTGTGATTTCTATTTTGAAGTATAGGCAAAGGAAAGTGTGCTTAAATTCCACATATTTAGAAATTGTCAAAATATTTATTATTGAGGTATACTTCTTTCCTGGAAAGAAAACACGGTGATTTCAGTGACTTAAATTTATCTTTTTTTCAAGATCAAACATTAGTTTTTATTTTTTTTATTAGAAGTATATAGAGATACAATTGAGGGGGAAACATTACTAAACCATCAATAACCAATATATATATATACTTTGTTTTCCAGGGGAAATGCCAAAACACGGATGACCAACTTGGGTTTCACCTGTTGCAGTTTCCCCCAAAAGAACTCTTGCGTGGAGGAATGATATCTGTTTCTGAGATGGTTCCCCTATATTCCCACTCTCCAGTCTCCTATGAGTTCTTCATATACCCTTCCCCCTCCCCATTCCCCTCCCTATGCCTCCAAGTATCCTAGGGAGCCATCCCCCTATTACGCTGAGAAGCATACAATTTGAAGTTATTGTTAGGATAGCCATCTAACCTACTGCTTCCCCAAGTATTCTAGCATCAACAGATGAGAGAAACCATCTGGCCCTTGAGTCTTTGAGATTGGGATACTTCACTTAGCATAATTCTTTCCATCTCCATCCATTTGATATCAAAAGCTATAATATCATCTTCTCTAATGGCTGAGTAGTATTCCATTGTATATATGTACCAAAGTTTTTGTATCCACTCGTCAAGTGAGGGGCATCTGGGTTGGTTCCATAATCTAGCTGTAGTAAACTGAGCTGCTATAAACATTGAGGAAGCCACATCACTATAATATGCTGATTCTAACTCTTTTGGAAAATATCCAGGAGTGGAATAGCTGGGTCGTAAGTGGTTCCATCTTAATTTTTTGAGCATTCTCCACACTGCTTTCCATGGAGGATGAACCAGGTTGCAGTCCCACCAGCAGTGTAACAGTGTTCCTCTTCTCCCACAGCCCCTCCAGCATCTGTTATTGTTAGAATTTCTCATTTTTGCCACTCTAACAGGAGTGAGGTGGTATCTCATTGCAGTTTTGATTTGCATTTCCCTTATAGCTAATGATGTAGAGCATTTTCTCATATATTTATGGGCTTTCTGGACTTCCACTGGACAGAAGTTCCTTTTGAGTTCTTCAGTCCATTGACTGATTGGATTATTTGTGAGTTTGGACTTTAGTTTCTTTAGTTCCCTGTATATTCTGGATATTAGCCCTCTGTCCAAGGTGTAGCAGGCAAAGTTTTCTCCCATTCTGTAAGCTCTCTCTTGATGCTCTTGAATAGATCTTTAGCTGTGCAGAAACTTTTTAGTTTAATTGCATCCCATTCATTTATTCTTGATTTTACAGCTTGAGTCATGGGAATTTTGTTAAGGAAGTAGCTGCTGACTCCTATATGCTGTAGTGATGACCCTACTTTTTTCTCTAGTAATTTTAAAGTTGTTGGCTTAATATCCAGGTCTTTGATCAATTCTGATTTAATTTTTGTGCAGGGCAAAAGATAACGATCCAGCTTCAGTTGTCTACATATGGCTGTCCAGTTTGTCCAACACCATTTGTTGAACAGGATATGTTTCTTCCACACTATGCTTTTCCCCCCTTTATCAAATATCAAATACTTAAGGCTATGGGGGTTTGTCTCAGGATCTTCTATTCAATTCCACTGGTCTTCAGTTCTGGTTTGATACCAATACCATGCTGTTTTTGCAACTACGGCTCTGTAGTATAATTTCAGGTCAGGGATTGAGATACCCCCTATTTCTTCCTTGCTATAGAGTAATGTTTTGGCTAGTCTGGGTCTTCTGTTATTCCATATGAACTTGAGAATTGCTTTATCTATATCTGTGAAGAATGCCATAGGTCTCTTGATGGGGATTGCATTCAATCTCTATAGTGCTTTTGGTAGAATGGCCATCTTTATTATATTGATTCTGCCTAACCATGAGCATGGAATGTTTTTCCATCTACACAGGTCTTCTGCAATTTCTTCTTTTGGTGTTTGATAGTTTTCTTTGTAGAGGTCTTTAACATCTTTTGTAAGGTTAATGCCCAAGTATTTCATTCTTTTGGAAGTGATGGTAAATGGGAGAGATTTTCTGATTTCTCCTTCTGCAGATTTGTTGCTAGAGTAAAGAAACGCTCATGATTTGCTAGAGTTGATCTTGTAGCCAGCTACTTTGCAGAAAAGACCTATAAGCTCTAGGAGTTTTCTGGCCAATGTTTGCGGTCTTCTAGATATAGGGTCATGTCATCAGTGAATAGAGATAACTTCCTCTTTTCCTATTCGAATACCTTTGATTTCCTTGTCTTGCCTGATAGCTCTGGCAAGGGTTTCAAGGACTATATTGCACAAGAGTGGGGAAAGCGGACAGCCTTGTCTTATACCTGAATTCAGTGGAAATGCTTTCAGTTTTTCTCCATTGAGGATAATGTTGGCTATGGGTTTGTCATAAATGGATCTGACATAGTTAAAGTATCTTCCCTTGATCCCTATCTTTTCCAAAGTTTTTAGCATAAAGTGGTGTTAAATTTTATCAAATGCCTTCTCCGCATCAATTGAGATGATTATATGATTTTTGTTTTTAATTCTGTTTATGTGGTGAATTACATTTATTGATTTGCGTATATTGAACCAGCCTTGTTTTCCTGGAATGAAGCCCACTTGATCATAACATATTATCTTTTTAATGTGCTTTTGTATCTTATTAGCTAAAATTTTATTCAGGATTTTTGCATCAATGTTCATCAGGGAAATTGATCTGTAGTTTTCTTTCCTTGATGTGTCTTTGTTGGGCTTTGGAATCAGTGTTATGTTTGCTTCATAAAAAGTGTTTGGGAGTGATCCCTCTCTATCAATTTCCTGGAAGAGCTTGTAGAGGATCGGTGTTAGTTCTTCTGTAAAGGCTTGGTACAGTTCCGCTGTATATCCATCCGGCCCTGGGCTTTTCTTTTTGGGGAGAGCTTTGATTGCTGCTTCAATTTCACTTTCTGTGATAGGTTGGTTGAGGTTTTCAATGTCCTCCTGTGTTAAAGAGGGGATTTCATGAGTGTCCAAGAACCTGTCCATGTCCTCCAGGTTATCAAATTTGGCAGAGTATAAGTTTTCAAAATAGGTTCTGATAATCTTCTGGATCTTGGAAGAGTCTGTGATGATATCCCCATTTTTATCTCTGATTTTGTTGATCTGCTTCATTTTGTTCTTCCTTTTGGTGAGGTTGGCAAGGGGTCTGTTGATTTTGTTGACTCTTTCAAAGCACCAACTCTTAGTTTTATTAATAGTCTGTATAGATTTTTTGTTCTTCATTTTCGTTGATTTCAGCTATGATTTTGGTAATTTCCTGTCTTCTGTTAAATTTAGGGTTGGACTGTTCCTCCTTTTGTAGCTGTTTGAGTTGAAGCATAAGGCTATTAATCTGATCTCTTTCTAGATTTTTGATGTATGCACTCAGTGCTATAAATTTACCTCTTAAGAAAGGCTTCATACTGTCCCAGAGGTTTTGGTATTTTGTTTCCTCATTCTTGTTCAATTCCAAAAACTTCTTAATCTGTTCTCATTTCCTCTTTTACTCATCCTTCGTTTAAGAGCTAATTATTCAATTTCCAAGTATTTGAATAGTTTCTGTTGTTTCTCTTGTTGTTGATTGCTAAGATCATAGCATTACGATCTAACAGGACACATGGGATTATATCCCCATTTTTATATTTGCTAAGATTATCCCAGTGAACTGGGATGTGGTCTACTTTAGAGAAGGATCCATGAGCCGATGAAAAGAAGGTAAATTCAGCTGTCTTAGGATGGAATATTCTATAAATGTCTGTTAAGCCTGATTAATAGAGTAGTTCAGATTGGAGATGACTTTATTAATTTTTTGTTTTGATGTTCTGTCTAGAGTTGATAATGGTGTGTTGAAGTCCCCCAGGATTATGATGTTGAGATCGATGAGTGATTAATGTCCTTAAGTATTTTTTCCATATATTTGGGGGGGTTTAATTGGGGGCATAATTGTTGATTATCGTTATATCTTCTTGGTGAACTGTCCCTTTTAGTATGATAAAGTGACCCTCTTTGTCCTTTCTGACTAGTTTTAGTTGGAAATTAATTTTGTCAGAAATTAAAAAAGCTACGCCAGCTTGCTTTTTTGGGCCACAGGCCTGGTAGACGTTTTGCCATCATTTCACTTTCAGCCTGTGTCTATTTTTGAGTGTCAAATGTGTCTCCTGCAGGCAACATATTGTTGGATTTTGTTTTTTGATCCAGTGGGTCAGTCTGTGCCTTTTAATTTGGGCATTGAGACCATTCATATTCAAGGACAGAATAGATATGGGAGGCTGATTTACAAATTTTGTATTGATTATAGAGTTTTGAGTCATCTTGAAAGTCAGTTTTTGTATAATATGATTATTGACTCACCCTTAAGGATTTAGCATCTCATTGACATTATCTTCTGAATGGAGAACATCTTTGAGAATGTTCTGTAGAGCAGGATTTGTGTTCATGTATCTTGCAAGCTTATCATTGAAGTATTTAATTTCCCCTTCACATTTGAAGCTGAGCTTTGCTGGATATATTAAGTTTGGGTTAAAGTTGTTATTTTTTATCACTTGAAAGATATTGTTCCAAGCTCTTCTGGCCTTCATTGTTTGCTCTGAAAAATCATAGTGATCCGAATTGATTTGCTTCTGAATGTGATTTGTGGCTTTCCTTTAGCAGCTTTTAGAATTCTCTCCTTAATTTCTCTGTTATTCATTTTGTATATGATATGTCTTGGCGAGTTTCTCAATTGATTAGGTCTATTTGGAGTTCTATAAGCATCTTGTATGTGATATTGCAGATTAATAGTAAAATGAGGGAAATTCTCACTTATGATTTCACTTAAAAGGTTCTTGTTTGCTGTTCAGAGTTTTCCTCCAGGCCAATGATTCTCAGATTATTACACCTCATCTCATCAAATATTACTTGGAAGTTCTGATTATGTAATATAAGCTGTATATCTTGCTTAACTTCTTCGAATTCTACATTGTTCAGCTTATCTTCATTGTCCGATACTCGTTCTTTGAGAGCTGATATTCTATTTTCAGTAGAGTAACCTCTGGTGTTGGTTTATTCCAGATAGGATTTGATTTGATTAACCATGTTTTTCAATCCTGTAGCTCTGCTACATCTCTTTTCAGAATTTCTAAATCTTTGTATAGCTGATCTTTCATCTCGTGGAAATGTTCTCTTATTTCCCTGTAGAAGTTGTCTCATCTATTGAAATTGCTGTCTGAAATCTTTCCTTATTTCATCTCTCAACTCCTGATGGCATTACTAATCATAATGCTGACACAATGCCTTTGGTTTTCATCTAGGGCTCTAGCTATAGGGTCCTTTTGTGGAGAGCTCTGGGGTTGAGGACTAGAGTTATTTCCCCTTTTCCTCATTTTCTGAGTCCGAGAGCATGTCTTGTATTTCAAGAAATTTGCTCTTGGTGGAGTAATTGGAGCTTCTTATGGCTTTGCTTCATTGTGATGGGTTACTTTGAGAGAGATTTCACAGGGAATTATGATAGCAGGCCTGTGCCCATTTTGAAGAGTGTCTATTTCTTCAGTCAGCAGGGTCTCTCAAATTGGGGAGAAGAGATGACTAGAAATTCAAGGAGGTGAATTGTGGAGGTAAAAAAATCACTCTTGCTTTCGAGTAACGAGGAACAAGGGATTAGGGGGGAGTAGGTTATTCTATTAGGACTAAGGAAAACATAGGAATGGGATGTGGGAAGGTTAAAGACTTTGGGCTAGGGTGAGAGAAAAATGATTATATTTAGGGATTATCTGAGTTCAGGGGAGAAAGAGGTTAGTATGGGGTGTAGTTATCTTCACACTCCAGAGGCTGACTCTATCTTGCTATCATGAAACATTTTCCTGGTTGGAACCCAATGTTATAGGGGTGGCATTAGAGATTAAGAAGACTTAGAGAAATTAGTAGCCAATCACCAAAAAATACACATGAATAAATATTTACATCCACCAACACCAACTTCAGTATTAACCATAAAGCAAGAAAAGGAAAAAGAAAAAAATATCTATATATTAAAAAAATAAAATTTAAAAAATTAAAAAATAAAAATTTAAAAAATAAAAAATTAAAAGAAAATAAAAATAAAAAATTCTTGATGAAAACTTGGATCTACAGACAATGAGGGAATCTCTGAGACCTTTGATAGGAGATGGTCACTTTCCTCCTGGGTTTCAATATTTATGTCTTTCAGTCTGTGGCCCCCAGCAGGCCATGTCCTGGCACAAGTATCGCCCCCAACAGTGTGAGAGCTTGGCAGATGACTGATTTAGTTAGAAACCGGACTGGATCAGCACAGGTGTCTGTGGCTCTGCTCACATCCACTGACCCGGCTGCTGCTGCTTGCAGCCCCACCCCTGCATCTGGTCCAGGACTGTGTCCAGGGAGCACAAGGGACGTTTAGGGAGCTGGCCCCCGTTCCTGGCAGAACAGACAAAGTCCCCCTATCTCTCCTGGCTCTGACAGTGGCTCCGTAGCCCCGCCCCTGCAGCCGATCAGAAACTGGGACCTGTGACTCCCAGTGGTCTGTCTCCCAGCACAGCTCCCGCTCTCCGCAGAGTGTGAGCTTGGCAGGCGCCTGCTTCGTTGGGCACGGGATGGGATCAGTGATGAAATCTGTGTCTCTGCTCAGACCAGCTGCATCAGCTGCTGCTGCCTGCAGCCCCGCTCCTGCAGCTGTTCTGCGATTGTGTCTAGCAAGCGCAGAACGTAAGGGAGCCGGCTACCGTTCCTGGCCGAACAGAGTCCCCTTATCTCTCCTCATTCCTACGGTCACTCCGCTAACACCAAGCAAACAGCTGAAGCACAGCACTCCTGGTGGGACAGACAGAACTCTTTCTGGCAGGAAGTCAGCACAGGCAGCCTTCTGTGTCCCTGGCGGGAGGGGGAAGATCCACCCCCTTTTTTTTTCCTTCTCGCAAAACTCCCAAGACTAGGCTCCTTATAAAAGCTTCACAAACTAGTGCTAGAAGTTCAAATATAGATTCCCCTGGAAGCACCTTGGAAAATTGAGGATGCACTGGAATTTTCCCAAGCAGACCCAGAGCCTCAGGAAATGCTGCCTCCCTTCAGATTGCCATGTTGGTCCCAGTGACTTAAATTTAAAGAAACTTCTTTTATGATCTAGGGTCTACCTGGTGAATGTTCTACATGTATTTGAAAAATAAATATGACATGTACTATACTCATACACATGTACTATACTCATAAATATGATTATGAGTATAGTACATGTGTATAAATGATTCGTACATAATAAATCAGTTCAAGTAGTCCTAAATCTTCTATATCATTACTGATTTTTCTGTCTTCTTATCTGTTAATGAGAGCCAAAAGGTGACATCTCCATCCATAACCATGGAACTGTCTATTGCTTCTTTATTTCTGTCAGTTTTTTAATTTTTATATTCTGAAGCTGAATTATTAGGAACAAACATATTTAAGATTAGTATGTCTTCTTGTTATATTGATACTTTTATTACTAGGAAAAGTTTCTAATTTCCTTTGATAATATGCTTTGTTCCAAACTCTACTTTGATATTTGTATGGTTGCTCTAGCATATGTACTATTTGCATGGTGTATCATCCTCTCTCGTTCACTAGTAACTAATCTATCTTTACATTTAAAATGTGTTTCTTATAAAACTTATATGATTTGTCCTTTTTAAAAACCTATTCTGGCAATCTTTGCCTCGTAACTATAGCTTTAGACCATTACTATTTAATGTAATTCTGAATTTGATCAGACTTAAGTAAGCCTACCACCCTGGTCATTTTTTCTCTTTTCCTATCTTTTGTTCCTTTTTCTTCTTTAGTTGCTTTCTCGTGACTTATTTTTATGATTCCGTTTCATCTCTACTATTGGCTTAGTAGTTACACCTCTTTGCTTCCCCAGTTTGTGATTTCTCTAGGGTTTTCAATATGTATTTTTAAAATCTACCTTCAAAGAATATGTACGAGATCATATACAAGGTCCAATGTCTTTTTTATCTTATCTCTTCTTTTTGTGATACTGATACACATTCTATTTACATATGTTATAAAGTCCAGAATATAAAGTTATTTGTGCTCTAATCAATGTTCTTATATAGAAATTATAAAATGACAAAAATATCATCTAAATTTATCAACATTTATGTGCTTTTTGGTGTCCCACATTCCTTTGGATAGATCCAAGTTTTCAACTGGTTATGATATTTTTTTCACCTTAAAGAACTTACTTTAAATTTCATATGGGATAGTTCTTAACTCTGTCAGCATTAGTTTGGCCCAAAATATTTTAGTTTTCTGTAGTTTTGAAATGTATTTTTGCAAAACAGGGTATTTTAGGCTAAAAACTACTTATTTGATTCGTTTGTTTGTTCACGGATTTTATTCCCAGCACTTTTAAATATTTCAATACATTATCTTCTGGCTTAAACTTTTTATAACAAGACATTCTCAAACTTTGTCCAATGCATTTAAAGCATCTTTTTCCTTTGGAACTTTAACTTTTTATTTTACCACAGAGTGGTTTTCTGGAGTATGAATATGGTGAAACTTCACAAAGCCTGTCTTTATACTGAGTGATTTTACACGTGTTGCTTTATAATTTTTATCAAACTCAGAAAATATTTAGTTACATTTCTCCATAGACTTTTTCTATCCTCATCATTACATTCTATTGTTTTAGAATTCTACTTATATTTATATGTGATTGCTTGATACTGACCTGTAGTTTACTTAAGTTATTTTATTTAGTATTTTTTTAAATCTTTATGTACTTGTATTTTGACAGTTTCTATTGTCATATCACAAGTTCACAAATCTCTTTTTTTCTGTAGAATAAACTCTTGCATTAATTGTACCTAGTGAAATCTTTTCAAATATGTTTTTCAGCCGTAAAAGTTCATGTTTTTTCTCAATTAACCATTTTTGTCATGATGTTTTTATTTTCCTTTATATTTTTGAATATATTTACAATATTTAAGATTGCTTTTTAGAGTCTTCACTAATTCCATTATTTCCAGTTTTAGATATGTACCTATCTACTAGTTCTTGGATTCTTCACATTACTAGCAATTCTAATTGCATGCTAAGCACTCTAAGCATTAAGTTATTGAGTAGGTTTGTGGTGTTCCTATACACTGTACTGATGATTATTTTTGTATCATTTCCATGTTTGATCCCAGAAAACTAAATTGCTTTTGGGACAGTTTATGTCTAAGACATCAATTTTAAGTTAAGTAAGCTAAAAACTAGAGCATCTTTTATTCTAAGGCTGTGATAGCCTTTATAGGAGGATGTAATATCTTGTGGACCTCTATTAATTGTTCTGTGTATTTAAAGAGGTATTTTCCTACTTGTCTCGATAGAATTTGGATATATCCCACTGTTGCCTAAGCTCTGGAAATTATCCAATTCATGGCACTCTGGGAGTTATTTCTGCCTGGTCTCAGATTTTCACGCGACACATATAGCAATTAGCATTAAGATAAAGATGTAGAGGAAGACCTATGGAGATTTCTCAAATTCTCTACTTATCTACCTCTGCTCTGGTACTCACCCCTCAAAATTCAGACTCCTGGAACTCATCACATTTTGTTTGTGTTTCCCCACTTCTTCTGCCATGGCCTATGAATGCCTGCAGACAGAAAGTCAGGGTAATCTGAACGCTTACCTGAGTTTTTCCCTTCTATGATCTCAGATCATGAATGTCTGTTATCACAAAGTCTTGAAACATTTGTTTCATATATTTTGTCCAGATCTTTATTGTTTTAAAGTGGGAGGGCATTAGCATGCTAATTGTCCCTTCATGGCCAGAAATAGGAGTTTGGCTCATTGTATTTAGCATTACACTCATAAATCATCCTCATTTCAGTTGAGAGAGATAAAAATAATTTTTTCAAGTCATCAGATAAGAAACTGGGGCATGGTGACAGGATTTTAGTCAGAAACAGTCAAACACCAATTATTAAGAAAATATATAGATGTACAGACTGTATCATATGAATAATGAAGTAGGAAATATTATTAATAGCTTATTTATTCAAGACAGGAGTGCAGTAAATAGCCATAAGACACCTGATTCCTCAAGAAAGGGAGAGTTCCAGTTTTTCACCATAATCTCTGCACACTCTCAGACAAAGACCTATAGATGGAGTATGAAACAATCCTCCTACAAGTCTGCTCAAATTCTTTATTTGTTCTCTACTAACTGCAGAATGAATCCAAATCCTCACTTTCAACAATAATTTTAAAAAATTTCATAACACATTTTTAAAATGTCTTCAACACACTTGTAAGGTATCTTCAATTATTCCAAGAACAAAGCAAGTTAATTTAATTGAAAGTGCAGTAAAGTTTCTATCTAGACTTTTCTCCAATAAGAAAAAAAAATACTGGTCCCAAATATCTTGAAGGAATCTTATCTATCATTCATATATACACATATATATAATATCATATATATATATTATATTTATACATCTATTATATAAAATATATATTATAAAATATATATGTTTTTATTCATAATCTTACATCCTGGTACATAAAGATTTTTTAATTAAATAAAACACATTTTGAAGCAAATAGCACTTACTTTCAGTACACATTCCCTTCATCATAATTCTGTTTAACATAAAATAACTTTATAATGTAAATTTGAATAGTCACTTTCTTTTTGAAAAACCTATGGGGGTTGTTAGAGAAGAGAGTCTCCTATTTGCCATGGCGCATTCAGATTAAACCATCTCCGAGAATTAAATCATCAGAAAGTTACAAAAGCACTCAAGCTGATGTTGTGGGCAATTGGCTACTGTTTAATTTGCAATTACATGCACAATTTAGAAAGCACTTTCAGATAATTCAGCCTCTGGAGGATTGCTAACATATCAGTTCCCATAAAACACAATTCAAGTGGGGGAAGAAAACATCAAATGGAGTAAGTTGATACAAAATAAGGAATCTTGAATTTAGGGAGTTAATCTCCCCAAGTGAGAAAAGTAATCTGTTCCATAATTGTGGACCAAATTGATAAAGTGCTTATTCCCCAATGTTGGTTTCTTTATGTCTGGAATTTGCAATTAAAACTGAAATGCAGTCAGCCTTGGGAGCTAACAATGTGCAGTGTGCTGTACCACAGGTCAACGAAGGAATCAAAACCAACAAGAATAAACAACATGATAAAAAAAATGACTTTTTTTCTGTTTTTGATAAAGCTTAATTTTTGTATTAGGTTAATTATAACCAACAACCTTTCAGCAAACGCTTAATAACAGGTGTCTCTGGCAAATGGTCATGCAGTTATGGACGAAGGTGGTGAAAATGTATGGTATTTTTTAGAAAGAGATACACATTATGGTTTGGATAAGACGTGTCTGCAAAAGCTCTTGTGTTAATGCAGAACTATTCAGAAGCAAAATGATTAGATTATGTGGTGGATTAATGGTTTGAATGGACTAACTGGGTGGTAAGTGGAGGTATGATCCACCATCCAGGAAAATGCCTTTTGACCTCCTGGTCCACAGTATTCACTTACTTTCAATAGATACCCAAAAACAAGGATTTCATCCCCCTCCCCTACACACACACACACAAAGAAATCCTGACTTAGGCCTAAAAGAAAAGCACAGAATCTAAATCCCAATAACAGCATCAAATAGCATGCCAGAAACCCTTAAGTGTAATCAAGAAAGCTTTATTTTCTAAAATAATAATTTTTAAAGAATACAAAGAATACACATTAAAGCGACACCATCTGGAACACCTTCTGTTTAGAGCTTTTTAGAGCAAAACTGCTCTGTGTGTGGAAAATATTATTGCAATATTTTTCTGTCTAAAGACACTTCTGCCATGCACACAGAGAAAATTACCACAAAGACTAAATATATTTAAATAGGGAATATACACAGTGCATGATTATCAATTTATGAACTTTTCCAGTTCAGGGAATTCTCCTCTTTGCTTTTAAGAAGGATTAATGTATTTTAACACTTTCAGGTAGACAAAAAAAGGGGGGAAAGATGTGAATTTAAGTTACTAATTTGTGATTTGCTATTCTGGCTGAAATTACTAGCAAAAAAGGTTAAAATTTAGAGCTAGATGGTTTCTCTCTACTTCAATTATTCACACTATCTCTGTATGGCATCAACATGAATAATTGAGGTTATTTTATTTCAAAAAGTCAGTTTTATCTGTCATTGACAAGTCTACCACAATCTACTTTAGCTTATAGTCATTATTTCCCAAGGGACTATCAGATCAAGAGAGATGGTAAAGAGGGCAATGTGATGAGATTCTCTTATTGTGACGTGGTATTGAAATAGCTCTTCTAGCTGTTATGAACTAGCTGTGCTAAATACTAGGTGAGAAGCACACATTCCCTATCTTCCCATAGTCACCCAGGCCAAAAGCTCCATAATCATGGTTAAAATATTACAGTCCAAATGCAATTGTAAACCATCAGACAGTTCTCCCTCAACATCCCACTGCTGGATCTAGACACCTAGCAACATCCGATATTATATGATTTCTTCTTTCATACTTTGACAATTGAGAAACACTGTCTCTCACTTGTGCTCTTATATCTTCTTTAATCTCTACCTTTTCCTGTCTCTTTTCCACCAACATTTAAACCTGCACCAGTTCAAAACATCATAAAACAAATTGCAAACATATTCCCTTTCAGAGTTAAATCTTTCACCTCACTAATCCTATTAATCATCACACATCTCTGACAAACCATCTAAATGGGTCAGCCTTTTGTCACTATCATCAAAATGCCTGATAAGACCAACTTAGAGGAGGAAAAGTTTATTTTGGCTATGATTTCAGAGGTTTCAGTCCATGGTTCACCAACTCCACTTCTTTGGGCCTAAAGCATCCTGCATTAATACATGAGCTTTTGGGGTAACCTTAGAGATCCAAACCATAATGTCATCCTCCTAAGCTGTATCAATTTTCAGTCAGTTTGAAACCTTAACCTGATCAGGACCTGCCTGATCCCTTCTGTTCCTCGACCCCATGATACTTTTTCATAGTGGGGAATCTACCTGCATCAGGCAGGCCCTGTGGCAGCAACTGACACTTTTAACTGTTTCTTCCTTCTTGCAATACAGTCATGCACCACATAACACGTGACAAGGACAGACCACTTACTGACACTGGTTCCATAAGATTATATGGAACTGAAAAAGTTCCTGTCATCTAATGATATTGTAGCCAACATAACATTCTAGTGCACCACATCACTCAAAAGTTATGTGGTAAGGTTGTTGTAAAGAAACCTACTGTTGCCACTCATATAAAGTACACATAATGAAGTGCCTATATGTCACAGATGATAATGAAAAATGACTGTTACTAATTTATGTATCTACTATACTAATAATTATTTTAGAATGTACTCATTTTGCTTATTTGAAAAATTTATTGTAAAATGACCGCACTGCAATAGCAGCAGACTCACGTATCTTGTGTTTACTGCATCTCTTGGTTGCATTATTTTCTCATGTGTTTGATTTAATCTCAAGCTGTCTTGCTCACAATAGCTCTAGAGGCAACTTGGTTTCATAGGTATAATATGTATGTATGTGTATCACATAGACATGCCATGTGTATATATCATCGTGGTGTGTGTGTGTGTGTGTGTGTGTGTGTGTGTAGTGTTCAATATGTCTAAAATGAAACTCAGTAACTCCAGGGATCTCCAGAATCTGCTCCTTTCCCACTCTCTAAACAAAGTTATTTAATACATACACATGTATACACGTGCCTATGTGCAGATAAAAAAACAGGTAAACCTGTGGCCCTACCTTGTACCACACAAGGAGCCATGTGCCGGGACAGCCACATGCTTTTATGCCACTCACCACCTTTCAAGCTGATTCGCACTACTGACTTCTTTTCACGCTATTCTACCTTAATAGATGGAATTTAAGTATATGTATACATTTTTCTAAGTGTATGGATAATTTTTTCTAATAAAATAGCTCAAGTTTCACAGTAAACTTTCATTTTCTAATAAATGCAGAGGTTTTAATTCTGGATATTTTATATCCAAACTTCTGATACATGTGTTGACTTGATTCTTGAGAATGACCTATACAAAATTATTACTAAAGTAACACCTAACACTAGTTTTGGAACAAAGAAAAAAACAAACTTCAGATTATGTTATAAATGGAGCCTACTCTGATTTCAAAATGTGTTACTGTGAATAATGTATGGGCTGCAGAAAGTAGCTTAAGTATTTCAAACTGCCCAGCATGGTAAGCTTCATTCATTATCATTGCATTTCTGTTATCATGAGATTATTATTGGTTTAGAAAAAAATGAAAAAGCAATTGAAACCAATATGTAAGCATACGATGAATGTACCTGCTTTTAAATGGTGTGTTTGCATGGGAGGTAAAAACTTTTAAATTATCGAAAACCTGATGAAACAACTGCGACCATTATTTTGGAATTCCATTGGTTTTCCACTATTCCCTGAGCTCAGAAATTTACTATAAGCAGTAGATTTCACCCCCTGATTACTGCAGTCCAGGATAAAGGGCAATATGCACAAAGTATAAAAAACATTTCATCTTCTCGACTCTATATCTTTCATTCATGAGGGAATGCACAACACACAATAGGCACTAAATAAAATTTATCAAATTGAATATTCCTAATTCAGATCTGCAAACACTTTAAATAAAACCTATGTATAACTGGTCATATCCTTCACAGATCAAACACAATAGAAAAGTGTCTCAGCTATGGTAACCTGATAAGTAATAAATCCGGTAAACACATTAAGTAATAAATAAAAATAAGTACCACCATCAAATTAATACCTGTCTATTTATTTAAGAACATAAGTTCTGACACCAAGTCTGTATTGTCAATCTTCTTTTTTCTCGGTCACAGAAGTAGGAGTCAAGCATTGATATTATCTACAGATAATACTATCTCTTTCTTTCTGAAAATATAATTAAGAATACTGCGATAGCACAGTGAAACAATAATCTGGTATCAAAGATCAGAATCTAAAGTGTTATTAAGCATCATAATCCTATAAAAATACAAAAAATGCAAAGTCCTAAGTATATAAGTTTAAAAAAAAATCCTCATTCTGACTTAACTATCTAACCATAATAAGCTTGCTGTCCAAAGACATTGATGTCTTGCCACGCAATTGAAGGAAAACAGATGTAAATAACTGCTGGAACTAATTATTCCTCTCACCAGCAAGAAAATCAACAGGGGGAAGACTGATTTAGCTCTATTTTTATATATCTATCATTATTATTATTATTATATAGACAAATTATCTGGCAGTATCATAAGCTTTCTAAACTTGCATAATTAAAGGGTTTTTTTACACAAATGACACAAAACTGAGAAAAAAGCAATGTGTTCAAGAACCTGTCTTCCTAATTGTTCTGAAAAGTCCCTAGCTGCTCCTTTCTAGGATCCTTTGCTTGACCCTTCCCTTCCTGTCATTTAATGTTTCTGGCCCTGGACTACATCCTCAATCTCTTTCTTAGTACTCTTTATTGGCCTACCCCCACATTGGACACTTAACAGCAACATGTAGATGACCCCAGAAGTTCCATTTCCAAGTGTAAACACTTCACATAATTCCAGCATTGCACATCCAACCCCTTGCAGAGAGCTTCAGTTTGCCTTCAGGCATCTGCATGACACCCTTCCCAAAACATAATTCTTGATCTATTACCCATTCTACCTCTATTTATCATTATTTCAAAGGAAAAAAAATAGCACCATGATTCATGCCGATATTCTCATGGAAAATATTGGGGTCATCCTTGACTTTCATAATGATATCATATATCACCTGGTCCCAATATCTCTTCATTCATAACACTTCCAATCACACTTCAACATCAAGTTCTCAGGTACCCCATCCTTTGCCTGGCCTCTGCAGCAACATCCTAACTAGCCACCCAGGTTTCCTCTTCCTGCAAAGTCTCATTCCTCTGCAGTAGGAGTAGGGTACTCTTTAAAAACACAAATAAGATCATTCCACTTCCTAACCCTCAGATTAAGCAGCCTCCCATCATACTTAAAACAAAATTCAAATCTTCACACATGAACTGTAAGGCCCAGTATCACATTGCCTGAGAATATCTCTGAAATCACTTCCTCCCATTCTCTCAAAATACTCCCCTAGGATCTTCAAATATTATTCATTCACTCTGTGCCTGGAAGAGTGTCTGCATTGCTATCTGGTTTGCTTCTTTCATTTATTCAGGAGCTTCATCAAAGACAACTTCTCTCATCACCCTCGCTTACGATTCTGCCAGACTACCTTTACCTTATTTTTGTTTGCTTTTTGTAAAGCTCAAGCAGAGATTTATTTAGTAAAGCAATAACTACACATTACACACTGAAAGGGAAAGAGTTTAGGTATATTGACAATGAGAAGACTTTATTTTTCTTCATAGGATTTAGCACTGACAAACAATATAATTTCTTTTTTTGAGGAGAGATCTGCTTGCACTGTTTTTCTTTCCTAGTGTATATGACTCATGAGGTTGGGAAACTCACCTATTTTTTCATAATATCCCCAATACTTAGAACAGTCCCAGTGCACAGTAGTTGCTTAATTAGTTCATGAAAAACTGAAGAAATCAAGTTCTAGCTATGCCTGATCCACATGCACAGATAATTCAAGATAAATATTTACATCTTTTACATAGCTACTACTTTACAAATACTTAAATATGAACATCTCAATTAATCTATGCCTATAGAAAACCACAGTAATTGTCACAATGAGCTTATCATAAAAAATGCAAAAATTTATAACCTTCCCTGGTGTACTGTATGATGAAAGCTCATGTATATTTCATATGCATGATTCAGAAACTTTCCCAAAAAGTTTCAAAATAATGGCTTCTCCCCAAGAACAACTAAAATAGTCCACTTCCCAGAACTGTTCAGATAAAGAGCAAAAAGCAAAAGAGCACTTACCTCCCTTTTTCAACCAAAAGTAAGACATCTAATTTTTCCCCATTTTGAACCACTGTACTGATTGCTGGAGGGATAAAAGAAAAGCATAGACATATTATTTTGAATGTTACACAAAATACCCATGAAGACACAATTCTTAATACTACTCAGTATTAAGTTCAGGAGTGAGCAATTACAATTTGATGTAAAAGCTATCATTATTGCATGCAACAAAGAATTTTGTCCCAAAGATGAGGGGGGAAGAAACATATCTTACTTAGCTCTTGCAGTCTTCTTAAGTGCATTCTATCTTCCTGAGATTCTTGCATTTGGAGGCAAAAGCGCAAACTAGATTTGTCCATAGCAAACCAGCCTTTCCTCCACTGATCCAGGGCATGGCAGTCTTTGTAGAAGAGTTGACCAATCAAATCATAGTCGGCTTCTGTTAAGTTTTCAGCAACAAAGGGAACAAAATGCTGTTAAAACAAATACAGAAGAGTAATAAAGACAGTGAAAGTAGGAAATTCCCTATCTACGGATAAGAGAAGTTGGAAAAATTATTTTGACTTTTTCCATTGTGACCCCAAATTCAAAACAATTATTTAAACTTGCTATCAATCTCAGAACTGAACAGTTAAAATACATTTCAAATAGCATCTTAAGCAACTGTTTTCCTTGCTACGCATAGAATTGACATAGGAAGACATTATCTTTGTTGATCTGTGGCATTTTTCAAAATGTCAGTCTTCTATGTTTTTATCTACTTATACATTTTACTGAATCTGTTCCTCTTCCCTTTACACACATGAATAAGATGTCTACCTACACAATGACATATACAGAAATGATTTTACAATATTAAAACTATATTTTCAAAAAACACGACCTTAGCTCATAAGAATGATTTATCTAAGATCTTGCTTTAGTTACTTGTCTGCTTCAAGAGTTAGGAAGATAGCTCTGAATCTTTTCTTACTACAATCTTTGAAAACCTAATAAAATATGGCCCCTTTTCCCAAAAACTTGCATAAAATTTTCATGCACCCCTAAAGCTCAACAACAGACTCCAAGTTAAGAATGCTTTCTGGAGTTAGGAAATATAATAATTCACTACCTTGGCTATCGTTTCTGCCCATTTTCTTTGAGCTTGAGATGTTTCAGCTCCAAACAAAAATACACGTTCTGAGGGTAAGTAGATCTCAAAGATGAATATAGGCCTAGAACATGCAAGAATAAAAAAGGTACCAGTTATGCTCTGCTCCTATGAAAATGAGTAACAGAAATGTCAAGTTTTTAATTAAATTCATTTTTAAAATGGAATAATGCTGAGAAATCAACTATATTATGTTGATAGTTTGTGTCTGATACAGATAACCTAAATTCAACACAAACAATTAGACAAAGGGAACACTGTTCTAGCAAATCACTCTACCTTGAAGCCCTGAACACCTGTCAGCTAACAAATATGACAGAGGCCTTTCTTGGTCTCAGCTTCCCTCTGTGGCTACTCCTTTTTTATTTACTCCAAACAAATGATCGAAATAAACATTGCCCAACATTTCCTAGCCTTCTGCTTACCTTCACAAAATTTCCTTCTACCATCTCATCTAACATCAACACTTCATCCTTTTGTCATGGTAAATATTATAGTAAAACATTGTGTACTGAATCCTTTCTTGAGCTCCTCATGCACACCCCCAACTCTTTCCTAGAACTTGCTGAAGTGTTAACTAAAATCCTTAAAAGACCTTTATCAAAGACATCTCTCTTTTTCCCCCTTTTGGCCCCAAACCTGTTGTACCTCCCTCATGACCCAAAGTCATCACCTTCTATCTCATCAACAAGTTCAAAACTGTGAAGTTTAATTTATTCTTCTCCTGAACATCACCTGTTCATCCAGTCATTATAATCTTATCAGTTCAACTGTGAGATTTTTTTCTCCCTTCTCTCTTCTTCCAGTTAAACTCTTGGTAGTTACCATCTTTCTTCTTACACTCTCTCTTACCATTTCTACCAGTTTTCTTCTAAAATACAAACCTACATAACTCCTCAGAGTCTGTAAGACTGAGCTCAATTTCTACAACAGACTAGTCAGAGCAATTCAGAATCTGGCTGTAACAATTATTTTGCAACCTCATCTCACTGCAAATACTTATATGCACAATATTTTATCAAGGATGTTTTATTTATTTTTAATATGCTTATATATGGATATAAAGTATCAATTCTTTTAAATTGTATTTGATATATTTTTTAAAAGAGAGGGATAGTGAGACAGAGAGAGAAAGAACCAATTTTTAAAATTTTTTATGTGTCTTTTGTTGCTCTGCCACTTCCTTGTGTACATAGTGGTGGGTTTTAAACCTGTGTCCTCACGCATGCTAGGCAAGCACTGTAATCACTGAGCCACCCCTCCAGCCCCATATCTGATATATTAATACATACAGTATACTTATTACAACGTTCCACAGTAAGACACATTAAATTGATTATTCATTTAGAATGCAAGCACTATTAAGATTAAAACAAAAAAATCAACTAATAATCAGTTTTGTCAACATCAAAATCAACTTAGGTTTACTAAAATGCAATAATCATTCCTGTCATTACATAATAATGACAACACTGAAAAGGAAATTTTGTGTAAGTAACATATATTTACAAACCTTTTCTCTTGTTAAAAATATTAAAAAATTATGTTCCTATAAGCTTACTTTATTTAGATTTGAATATGTATACATTTTCATTAATTATACTACAAAACAGAAGCTTTCACATTAAAGATCTTGAGATCTGTTTCTAAAACTACTCACAGATTCATGTAAGCTATTATGTGACTCAAAAACATTATATAAATAGTGCTTAACTTTTAACTCCAACTTTGTCAGACCATTGAAATGCCAAGGTAGATCTTTAAGAAATTTAGCTCTGTATATATGATTTAACATACATAATGTTTTGTTTAAGGCAAGCAAGCCAACACAATATTTCATGAAAAACTGAATGCATTAATGATCATTGTGGTATGTTAAATTTTATGATTTCTGTATTGCTTTAAGTAGTGGACTGATAATGATGTTTATGTATTAGTTTAAACATAAGAAAGATGTATATTCAATCAATTTCTAGCTATGCACTGCTTAAGATTACAAGCAAACATGTTCACCTTTCGTATTACCTACTATATTTTAATTCACTACTTTTTAGGAAATTCTATAAGGACTTCCAGACAGATGAATATGCTCTAAGACACCTGAAGGACTGAAACAGCAAAATCCTTTTTATCTCATACAATAATTATCTATACAATAATTGTCTTTTCTCTTCTAGCTACTTAACAGTAGACCTACCCAGTATTTAAATAGAAATCTTCTTTGTGTACAGACAGGCAGATAACTTCACTGATGTTAATGGTGCCATTAGGTGTGGTAGACTTATCATTTTCGTAGTAACTCAAGAAGCCACCTTCCAAAACACACCACTTTTTGCTGGTCTCTAATAATGTGAAACAAAAGAAAAATAAATTGAGCTACAATTTTTTAAATGCACAGTTTTAAATCACAACAGGATTCAAATTTTTAAAAAATTGTTGATTTCCTATATCAAGTCAGAACATGAGATGGCTGTGAGGATATAAAGTTGTCATGCTTTCTTCTCTCAAAGAATTTATACTCTAATAGCAAGGAATATACCAGACAAAAATGAGTATTGATGACCAGAGAAACTGGCAGACACATGAAGTGGCTGCTGCGAACCAAATGAAAACCAGTTGTGAGGTCTGAAGAGAGTATCAGGAGGAAAACAAATAGCAGAAAAAGTGACTGTGCAGGTAGGTATGCAAAGGAAAAGGGAGTCAGAACCTATAGTGTCCTCATGTTCTTCCTTAGGGGATCCAAAATGCATCCTGCACCGACTGGGCTGGTGCACTATGGCAAGGAGGCCAAATCAGACTAGTGCCCACTTTTGTAAATAAAAGTTTTATTGGAACACAGCCACACCCATTCATTTATGGAGTGTTTGTAGCTACTCTGTCACTACAAAGGCAAAGCTGAGTTGCACTAGAGAACTCTTGCCCACAAAACCTAAAATTTTACTATCAGGCCTTTTTAAGAAAAGTTTATTGATTTTTGACTGCATAGATATGGTGAGCCACTGAAATGTTTTAGCAGTGAAATATAATCAGATTTAAATTTCTGCTTGCTGACAAAAACTGAAATTGATAAGGTGAAACCAGAGGTAAGGAGATAGACACTGGTGCTGGTGATGGTACCATGGGCCACACACATGCGAGTGAGGTAAGCATTCCCACGCTGAGTTTCACCAGCCATCACCCAGGACACTTTCAACAAAAGCGTAAGTCAGGGATAAAGAAAGCCAAAAGGAGGTCACTGGCAGTAGAGTAGGGATAGTAGGGATATGGGGGAAAGGCAGCATAGGAGACAAAGATGGCAATGGGGAGAGAAAAATGCCTGCACATGTATTTCATGAAAATAAAATACATTGACTAGAAGCAGGAAATAAGGAGATCTTACTAAAGTCTGCATCATTTTTAGCTGTAATTATAGGGAAAACTGTGACTGCCCATCTGTAATTTTTTTTTAAGTGAAAGGAACAGTTTCCATGTGTGCAGTATGGGTTTTCTTTTTAGAAACACTAAAGGAGATGTGTAGTTTTAAAATCCAAGCAGAAGTACCTGAGCAGCCTTCTATTTGCATTTCAGGGATAAAGAGAGAGCTTGAGAACTAGAAATCTTTAGGATATACGTAGTACTTGAAAATACAAAGTAACCATGTATAAAATCTTAGGAAACTTAAAATTACAAAGACCAGTAGATAGAAGACAATGAATCAGATGAGACCACATATAAAACAGGAAAGGAAGAGAACTGCAGGCATTATGTGGACCTCAAGACAGTGAGATGGGAATTCAGTAACTCAGAGTTCTATTAAAGCTTCTGGGGGCTGGAGCTGGAGCTCAGTAGTTACAGTGCTTTCCTGGTATGCACAAGTACACAGGTTCAAAGCCCAGCACCCACATACACAGCTAAGTGCCAGAGCAACGAAAGCCATGTGAAAAACTCAATAATATTTTTTTTAAAACTCTTAAAAAAAAAAAAAAAGCTTCTGTAACTAAGTGGAAATCCTAAAAACAGAACTTCACCACCCTGTGCTTCAGCTTCTTTATTCATAAAACAAGCATAAGAAAAGCATCTGACTCGTAGGACTGCTGTGATGATTAAATGATGCCATGCACATAACGCACACAGGAGAGTGGCCTGGAACGTGGTACCTCAGGAGCCCAGAAGCATTTTCAGATGATGTAACAATTTAAAATGCAACTGTTCGATACAGCTGCAATTTTTGAACTAAATAAAATTTAGATATGTATCCAGCAATGCTGCATGGGAATTGAGAATAAGAATTGTGTCTTCTATTCTCAAAAATTACCATATTGCTTTGCCTAGGGGAAGTTTGTTAAAATTATTATTTTCATAAGTAAGAAAGTAAAGCTATTAGTTAAGGCAGTAGCTCAGAAGAGGCTGCAAACTTAAAGAGAAATGTAAAGATAAGAAATGTGTTAAAGAATCAACAAGAGGATTATAAATGGAATTACTTTCAAATATAGAAATAAATCTATGTATGCATCTGCATTCCCCACTGCCACCTCAAGACAATATTCTAAAAGGATACAAGGCATAAACTCAAAAGAACAGAGAACCAAAGAGACCTACAGAGTGTGAGTGTGAGCGTGTGTGTGTGTGTGTGTGTGAATGACTGATATGAGAGGTGGAGGGTGATGTGTTCAGATATGCAAAAGAAGTCAAGGAGAACTAAGTAATGTTCTACAAAGTTCCAGAAAGGGCTGACGAAGCTCATCCTCAGGAGATGCAGAAAAGTTGAGGTATAGTTGACATATGGGCAGTTACATGCATTTTTTCTACTGCCTAAGCAACTAAGCAATGCCCCCTCCTTCTTCAGGAGAAAGTTGAATCTTTCCCTGCAGAAACCATACCTGCCACAGTCTAAACTGGGGCTCCAGCACTGCTTGGAGGCAGAGTAGAATACAAGCCTGGAATCAGTGATTATATGAAGTCCTGTATACTAAGTAAACAGTGAGACCCCAATTATCTCCCCACATTTACATATGAAATGTTAGAGCCACGAATATCCAAGACTTCCACACCAACATTCTCAGCAAGAGATTGGCAGAGTTCTCTGATCCCAACTACTGAAAGGAAGCTTCCAGAAAGGATTCTATCTAGAGTCTCCAGGAGTGCAGCCATGCCAATTCCCTCCTTGATTTCAACCCAACCATACCAATTTTGAACTTGATTCCAGAACTCCAAGAGAATACATTTATGTTGCCTTAAGTCACCCACATTTGTGGTAAATTGTTACATCAGTCGTGATAAATTAATACAGCTGGGAAGATAATTATAAAATGGCTATTAGAATTCATGGTTTTCTACACAAAGTTCACAGCATAGTAATGACTTCATAATTAATACTAGTATAGAAAAGTTTTTTTCAAGGAAGTTTCCAACATGAAAAATAAACCAAATATAAGCTAGTAATTTTAAAATACAGGTTAATATCAGACTACTAAGGAAAGATTCTTCATGCACACCACAAGAACAGCATGCTGCAAAGAGAACTGAGAACAAAAAGAAAGAATTATTGATAACTAAAAACATATAATTCATTTCTAAATAAGAGAAAACTTTTAAAAAATGGCCTTCCCAAAAATTAAAATGAGAGAAAATAAGATAATGTCAGGTGATTAATTTTAAAAGGTCCAACATTCAATGAATATTACTGCTAAGAAAAGAGATGAGAGAAAAAAAGAGGGTAAAATTTATCAAAATGGAAAATGTATAAATATGAAAAAATAATAAATTCATTTTTCATTAAAATTATATGCATGTGTTCCCATGGCAAAACAAAAACTAATATAAAAACATTGGACCTATGGATTACCAATTAGAGCACTGCATGTAGATTTGGTAAAAATAAGCAAACAAAAGGACACACAAGACTTTGTGCTGGCCCTAATAGGCAATTCTCAGCAAGAATACTTCTAAACTCACTATGGGATTACATACAGGTAGAAGAGAGCTGAAAACACTACAAGTAGAAATGTTTCAGGGTTAAGGAACTACAGGAAAGAGGAAAGAATCATATAGAAAAATAAAACCCATGCATAAAAAACGTAATTCAGGATTAACATTACCCTAAATGAACACACTAAGCCAAGTTCTGTTACTGCATCAACTATAATGCATATCATTTTGAAAAGCACAATAAATTATTCACTTTATTAGAACATGACCAGATGCCACTATGAAAATAAACAACGATCCAAACCGATGAATCAAATGGATACAAAGCTAAAGATCAATGTCACCAAACAGAAATGATAAAGGGAGAAAATGTTACTGTTATAAACTTAGTTGATTTAACTGAGTACTTAAAAATGGCAATCAACAACTATTTCCTAGAGGCTATGATGCTTTATCTCATTTAACTTTGGAAGTGACATTTTCAGTAGTCGCTAAAAAGATGCAATGCTCGTATTTTACATGAGAGACTAACAGAAGACAGCAAGCTGAATTTCAAAAATTGCATGCAAATGTAAAGTGTACATTTCTATATAAGTATCTAAAAGATATTACATTATTATAATTACATTATTATATATTTCAGAAGTACCTTGACTGTCACTTCTTCAATTTAGTTTATTCCCTAACTGAACCATAGGCATAAAAAGTATAAATGTAAAAGACTTCAAAAGGAGAATACCAAAAACAGAGAATAACTATATAAAATGCAAATTTTGGGCTGGAGCGGTGGCTCAGCGGTTTCGGTGCTTGCCTGGCAAACACGAGGACCCAGGTTCAAACCCCAGGACCACGTACACAACTAAGTGTTGGAGCAACTAAGGCCATGTGAAAAACTAAAGTTGTTTCTCTCTTTCTCTTGTCTCTCTTACTGTCCCTCTCTCTTAAAAAAAAAAAAATAATAATAAGTAAATAAATAAAATGCAAATTTGGCAATTTTTCATCACTAGAACTTATTAATCTCCATCACTCCTTTTTAATTTTCCCTTTTGAAAACTAAAACTACTAACTTGCTAACTGAGCAACAAAAAAAAAAAAAACAAATCAATCTTTATATATTTCCTATTAAAAGACACTGACATAAAAATTAAATTCTAAAAGATTTGTTGTTTTCCTATAAGTTTTAATTAGGTAATTAGAAGGCTACAGTTTGCCAAATATCTATTTGAACAGTGAAGTAAACCGTTAAATTTGAATTTTTCAGATATGCATGAAACAAAAATTCTTTGAAATTTTCTGTTTCTCTAAATAAAAGGAACTATTTTGTAATTATCGCTTCACCATGCTATCTGAGGGATCTAGAAATTGCACAACTTCTCAAAATATTAAGTTATTTATTGTTAAGAATGAAATTGTATACTATTGCTAGGCTATGGAAACAACCCAGATGTCCCTCACTGGAAGAATGAATCCAAAAACTGTGGTACATTTATACCATGGAATTTTACACAGCAATTAGAAACAATGATATTGCAGCCTTTGAAGGTAAATGGATGGCTATGGAAGAGATCATGCTGAGTAAAATCAGCTTAACCCAGAGAACTAAGGGTCGATTGTCTCCACTCATCTGTGGAGGTGGGGACTAGACCCTGGACAGTGAGAAAGTTG
>PVKS010022698.1:0-33349 GCA_004027875.1 Aplodontia rufa
ACCTAGTTTTTTTTTTTTAATAGCTAGTGCTAAGAAGTTAACTAATTCACATTAGGTTATGGCTTCCTGATTCCAAAACCCATATGCTTTCCTATTATACTATAATTATTTTCTTCTCTAAATGGCTATAAAAAGAATTTGAAAACTAGTGGCCTTTGGGTTTAACGTGGCACATAGATATGATTTGTTAACTTGTTATTGTTGATTCATGTTAGGAAATTGCCATCATCATTATTATTTTTAGGTATTTCCCAGTCAAAAATTCAAATCTTTGGGTTCTTCTGAAATAGGAACATCAGTGAAGGAGAAGATGCCCTCTTAAAATGGTATGAGGACTCTAGAGTTTGATTCAGTCCCCACCAATCCCTACTATTCCTTCATAGGCTAGCTTTTTCTCTCCATTATTTCCTGCCTTATCCCTTAGCCATCAGTGTTTATAACCCCTGATCTACACTGTAGCATTCAACTAATTAAACCACTCAAAAGTAGTTTAACTGTTTTACGTCATAATTACTTGTCCACATATTTTGTCTATTTAATTAGACTGTCAGCTTCTAGAAATAGAAGATTTTTTTCTCATTTTGCATTTACTATAGCATAAAAGTTTAGTCATCCATTGAATAAATTGTATTAGTTAATGAAAAGCATAGTGAGTGGTTGCTAATTTTAGCTTGTAGTTATAATCTTCTGATGTAAGATTTCCCAACTCTCATTTGAAAGAAACTGTCAGATCTGCCATACAGAAAAGTAAGTTGTTAAAAACAGAATTGAGCTTATAGTAACTCTTTTGTTGAAGAGTAAAAAATGTTGGATGGAAAACATAGGCTTTTTGTCTTTGAAAATCCTACCTCATTCTCGAAATCATTCTCTGTGGAACTCAGATTTTACAGCTGAAATAATCAGTTTCTTTGGGCTGTTATTACTCACACTATCTTTTCTGTTGAGGGAAAATGTGTATTCAAAGCACAGCTTCCCAATCTTTCAAAATAAGTTATCTTTGTAGAAAGTGAAAATATGATTTTAGTATGTCTGGATGTCACCATATAAAAGGAAACTTTGACAACCAAAGCTACCTACGGGGAGCTATCATGGTTATTTCTGTAGACTTGCTGCCCACAGGGATGTGTAGAACAGACAAAAGCTTTAAATGGTCCAGCCCTAGGGAGTGATGAGACCAAAAACCAAGACAAGCACAGTAAAGGAATCTTCTAATTTCTCTGCATTTTGTCCCTCTTTCCCTGCTTGTGACATACAGGAAGCAATTTGTTTTTCAACCTTCGAAAAAACTTTAAATATTTTACTTCATCATAAATAGCATCTAGAAAAAGATTGGAAATGAAAGACCAGTGTATTTTCTGTGAAGAAATGTGTAAGGCTCCCCTCAAAGGGAATTTGCTAGGTTGGTTCTGCAACTGAATTCTGAGATCCAGTTTGATTAGGAGGCTGAGAGCATTTCTTTAAATATGCCCATTGTGCAGAATCTTCAAGGGTCAAATGGGACAGACCAGCTTTGTGGCCCCAAACAAGATGGAAGTGAGATTGCAATGAGGCACAGGACCAAGAATGAAGCTCTAGCTTTCAGTGGCTACAGGTTTGCCAAAAGCAAGGAGGGTTGATTGATTCTAGTGTGTTTTATTAGAATCACCTTTATTGATGAAAGAATACCCTGACAATCATTGAGGCATTTCCCAGAGACCAGAGGGATCAGCAGGACACTCTCATAGCAAGAGATGGTTTAAGAACATGCCCAGTGTTCAGACATCTTGATCTTCCCCTTGTCCTCCTATTGAATCAGTTTTTCGATGGAAGAGTCCTTCATGATCTGATTCCAACCTTCTTTTCTTGTCTGGTCACTAATTTCTTCATGTTCACAATCTAGGCACCTTGTACATCAAATCACACTGAAATATATATACACATATACACACATATCTATGTGTATATATACACATTTAGATATGCATATATATATTATCTTTGTGAAATGGAAGCAAACATATTTTTGTTTGCTTCCTTTCCACAAAGATCTTTTCTCTTCATGAAATACTACTAGGATTTATCTTCACCATTTGCATTCTACCTCCTGAAGTCAAACATGAGACTGATTTATTTATCCTACAAAGCCACACTTATGTCTCAGGTACAATAGACACCCAAGGCAAAGAAGGAAGTAAGAACCAGGCTGACTCTGTGGAGCATCGTGGCTTATGAACAATGGCTCAGACCAAATGGATTTGAACTAACACATCTATTATTTCTTTTTTTTAAGAGAGAGAAAAAATATGTTTCATGTGATTTTTGTTTTTCCTCTATTAAGTTTGTGTTTGGTATTGGAGATCAAACCCAGGTCCTTGCACAAGTTAGGCAAGCACTCTACTGCTAAGCTACCTCTCCAGCCCCCCCTTCTATTATTTCATTTCCTATTTTTCTTGTATACTAAATGGTTCAATCTTTTTGCTTCTACCTTTTTCTAGGGTCTGTGATTTCTGTGCATGGGCCATAAATCTCTAAGCAGTCTAAGGAATTGGCCATAAACCAGCAAAGAGGTGACTTGGTTCCACTACTATTTTTATATCAAGGTATTATCAGTACCTCCCCCATGTCCAATATTAAGAAAGCAAATAGACAAATGTAAAATTTATATGGACCATGTGTATTGATTTATTTAATGGCTTGCAAACCTTTTTTTAATTTTATGGAGCACCTCATTAAAATATCATATATGAGCTCTTGGTATATGGAATAGAGAAGGTGAGACCTTCATAAGATTTTATGGATGTTCTTTTGTGGAATAATGGGAAAACTCAGATTTCTATTACTGATTAATCTCGAGCTGCTTGTCATGAACATGAGTTATTGCAGTGATGGGAAACGACCTACAAAATGAAAGAATATGCTTACTATTATGCTTTAGATACATGGTAGCCCCCAAAAGCTTATGTGTGAGACAAAGTAAGAAAGTTTAGAGGTGAAATGATTGGGTTATGAGATTCCTAACCTAACCAGGGCATCAAGCCCCTGACAGGGATTAACTGGGTGGTAACTGTAGGCAGGTAGGGTGTGGCTGGAGGAGGCGGTCTTTGGGGTTGTGTCCTTAGGGTTTATATTTTGTCATGGAGAGGGGAGTGCTCATGTACGTTCTAGTTCTCTCTCTCTCTCTCTGCTTTCTGGTGCCGTGTTTTCAGCTGCTCTTCTGCCACATGCTTCTGCCATGATGTTCTGCCTTACCTCAGGCCCTAAGCAATGGAGTTAGCTGTCTATGGATTTTGACCTCTGAACCCATGAGCCCCAAATAAATTTTCCCCCCATCTCAAATTGTTGTCGTCAGGATTTTTGGTCACAACAGCTAAAAAAACTGACTAAAACAGCAATGCATATGATAAGGTGTTGATATCTAAGATAAGGTTCTCAAAATACTCTAGCAGAAATATAAATAATTTGATTTAAAGTGGGCAAAAGACCTAAATAGACAAGTCTTCAAAGAAGGCATACAAATGGCCAGGCTATATAAGAAATAGTGCTCAAGATCAGTAGTCATCATGGAAATACAAATCAAACCCACAGCATGATACCATCACACCTCAGTTAAAATGGCTGTTATCAGAAAGACAACAAGTAATCGAGTGTAGAGAAAAGGGAACACTTATACACTGTTGGTGAGATTTTAAATTAGTACAACACTTATGTCAACAGTGTGGAGAATCCCCGAACAATTCAGAATAGAATACCATCTAATCCAGCCAGCCCACAACTGGGTGAGTAGTGAACGAAAATGAAATGCTGAAGAGCCATCTGCACTCCCATGCTCACTGCAGCACTAATCACAGCAGCAAGAAATGAAACAACCCAAGTGTCGTCATCTGATGAACGGATAAAGGAAACGTGGCACATGCACAAAGGAATTCGATTGGACCATAGCAAGGATGAAACCTTGTGATTCGAGACAACATGGATGAACCTCAATGACATTAAGTCAGAACAGAAATATAAATATGGCATTATCTCATTGATATATGTAATCTAAAAATGTTGATGTCATAAGAGTTAAAAATAAAATAGTAGGAAGAGTATGGGGAAAGGGGGGCTGAGGAGGGGTTAGGTAAAGGACACAATGTTAAGATTGAATAACAAAAATCAGTTCTGGTGCCCTGTTGCAGAGTATGAAGACTACAGTCAATGGTAATGTATTATATATTCTAAAACAGCTGGAAAAATTTTAGTTCCTCACCATAAATAAATGATAAATGTGTATAAGTGTGAATGGATATGCCAATTTACCCTGATTTGATCATTAAATAATATATGTGTATCAAAATATCACATTGCACTCCATAAATATGTACTATTATATGACTGAAGGAATTTTAAAGAATTGATGAGATATCAACTGGCAGCAAGCAGTTATTCAACATTAAAAGAAAAATAAACCTTTGTAAAGCTATACATCACAATGCTGGCCGTCAGACCTTTTATAGCCTGCTTTGGTTTAAGATAAATACTGTTTCGATCTGATCAGTTGTCATTTTGCCGAACTGTGGCCCTAAGATATCTTGTGTTCTGATGGGCTGCGTCTTAAAGACAATTGGTTTATCCAAGAACCTTGAGTGCACATGTACTGTTACCTTGTTCCTCTTGGAAATACATAGAAAAAAATATGCAGTTCAAGTAGAGAAAGAAGTAATGAAATCAAAAGAGCAGATTTTGGTCAGAGATCAAAAGCGTTCACATTTCTGCAGATCTAGGATTTGCTTACAGACCTACCTCTGGAGGTGTGTAGGCCATCTACTAACTGTGCCATCACTGTGCCATAGTTTTGATAAGACAGGTATGCTCCTGCCTGTCTCGAAGGAATGCTTTTAGAATAAGATATGTAGACTGTATGTGATGCTACTCAGTGAATTCCCTGCCCACCCGCTCCGCACTTTCTATAGGGAGTGACAAACAGGAAGAGCTCCCAAATCAAAGGCAGCACATCATGGGAACTACTTACTGTGTGTGCAGATTTTAAAGAGTATCAACAGACTGCCTTTACTTCATCTCATAAATACAGTTTATTATTGTGGCAAGAAAGCAAATAGATGCCTTTCCCTCTGCCTTTCCCTCCGTTCCCAACACTAATCCTTGTGTCAGCCTGATTGGAGCTGCTTAGAAGTTCTGAGCTCGGAGGGAATCTCATCAAGGTGAGTCCAAGTCAGAGCCTGCAGAGTCTTCAGGGATCCCCAGGGAATTAGAACACTGTGCGTTCTGGGAAAACCTTGACCTCACCACTGTGAACCTGAGGGTAGCACTTGAGTATCTCTGGCCTCCTTAGAGCTCAGGAGGTGCAGGATCCCACAGGACACAAAATGTTTTACTTTCCAGCCCTTTCAGGATTGCTACCACAACCTGAGACATAGTAACCAACAGAAAAATAACTCACATGGAGGCTCAGGGACCGGAGAGAGGGTGATCAGACCCCAGGTGTGCAGCAGTGCCAGGCTACTGAATGAAAACAACAGCAAGGCCAAAGGACTGAGGGAGCTTCAGGTACCTTGCGATAAGACATTAAGAATTCATTGTTTTTAAACTAAGACTTTCCAAAGATGAATTGCAGTGCCATGATGATGGAAGAAGCAGACCACACAGGTGGCAGTAGGAGAGTCAGGATTTGAATCTAAGAAATCTCACTCCGGAATCCATGGCCTTAACCATTCTCTTGTACTACCTCTAAAGCTTTTCTTTATTCTAGAATTGAGCATCAAGAAACGCTGATAGAAAACATAACTGTCTGCACTATTAAAGGAAATTATTAAGTTACTAGGCACCAAGTAACGGGAAGACCTGGGACCTGCATAGAGGAAACTATGAAATTCTGTTGTAGGACATTTAGAGATATGAACAAATACCAAGTACTATATATTCCTGGATAAGAACATACAGCCTAAAATGCTAATTTCCCCAGAATTAGTAATATGAAAGCAGTTTTTTAAATTAGATGTTTATATGAAATAAAAAATTGCTCAATATTAGTCTGTAAAACACACGAGTGGGGACATTATTCTACCAGATACTAGAGAATGCTATAATCAAATAAAAAATGGAAATATCAGAGAAATAGATAGGACAAAGAATCCCAAAAGAAATCTCACTGTATATTAAAAGTTAATAGATGTTAAACATACCATTTTGATTCAGTGGGGAAAAGATAAATTATTAAATAAGTGGAGATAGTATAAATGATTATTCATGATCAAGAAAACAACTTTGGGCTTTTATATTAGATCACCTATACAAATAAATTCCAGATGGATGAAAGACTTAAATGTAAATAATAAAAAGGTAAAATTCTTAGTAGAAAAAAATGGAGATTGTATACCTATATGCAATCTAAAGGCAGGAGAAAATTTGTAACACAGATAAGGAGGCCAGAAACCATTTAAAAACAAATAAACATACTTGCTTATGTAGAAATAATTTTTAAATGCCTTCTGCATAGCAAAAAAAATAGATCAATAAACAAAACTATGTATTAGAAGGAAACTGCAGTGCAGTCAACAAAAAAATTAACAACTTTAATTATATATAAAAAGTTATTGCAAATGAATCAGAAAAAGAAACCACTGAACGGAAAGTGGGCCAAAAATATGAAAAAACAATTTAAAGAAAAAGAATTCCAAGTGACCAACGTGCATGTTTAAAACTTCTCAATCTTACTATTAATCAGGAAAATACAAATTGAAATACAATGAAATATCACATAACTATCAAACTGACAATAATTGTAAAAGCCTCTGTTACCCCTTCCTGATGGAAAATTTAAGTGTACATTTATGGATTGCTGTAGAAATGTATATTGCTATGTCCTTAGGGAAAGCAATCTAGCAATACCTGCTTAAAAATACCCATACCATTTGACCCAGCATTTCCATAGAAATAAACAAATCATGTCTTGAGATAGAAGCCGTTCAATCCATCAGAAAAGCAAAGTTAACTTGTGAGCTATAATATTTTTTAATAATAAAAATGATCCAAACTCCTGGTTTGAGTTTGAAATGTCATAATTCATATGTCTCTGTGATTGGGGGATTAGTGATCAGTCTAAATCTGATAGGAAGAACTCTCAAATTTGGTCCAACTTCAAGGTGTCTAGACCCCACCCCCTGGATCAAGCTAAAATGATGAGAGACAAAAGATTTTCCCATTGGATTTGGGGCAGAGTGGGAGGGTGAGTAAAAGGACTTCCTCTGAAATCTCCGTAGGAAGGGAGATGCAGGAAAGGGATTCATTCAGAGGGCAGAAGACTGTAGAAATGTTAAAAAAAATAAAAAGTTGCGCTAGCTTCCTATGGTTGATAGTTGCAGCAATGTCTCCCAATTATTCACATCTTCCATGGGAAGCCTCTCCCACACTGGTCCTGGGCTTAGTCATGTGGCTTGCTATAGTCAAGCAAAAAGAGGCTTCAAACGTGCTCATATATTTGGGACCAACACAGTTATTTTAGTATACTGAATGTTGAGCACATTTGTCCTATTTATTCTAACACCCAGCCAATTAACTATCAAACGCACAAATGGGCCCATTAGATACTAGCCGACCAGATCCTTAGAACTGCCTGGATTGGTCCAACCCAAACTGTCATCCCCTAAAATTTGAGCTAATAAGTGACCATTTGGTTTAAAGATTGATTTGTTACACAGTTACAGTTGCCATTCTGGTAAAGGGCCAGGGAACAGGATTTCATGACATTTGAAAGTCCTTTGAGCAACATTGATTCAAAGTGGGAAATTCATGTGGATAGAATCAAATATAAATGTGTAGAAATGGGTATGAATGGAGGTATGGTAACCAGAAAGGAAATTGAAAAGAAAGACAAAAGCTTTCACTGAAACAATATGAATACCTAATCAAATTGATTCAACCTTTGAAAGAAAACAGGTATAAAATAAAATCATTGAAAAGTGTGGATGCTTAGCTTGTATGAATAATGGAGTTTGATTATGAGTATATCTCATTTCTCTAATATTAGGTTAAAGTAATTCTAAAGACACATGGCACGCCAGATGCAACAACAGGAGACTCAGAGAACTGAATCATTTTTGTAGAAGATCCAAGTAATGCCCAGTTAGTTCAAACAAGTGCTTATGATGTGTTGCTTAGGAAAAATTGTTTTGGATATGAGGCATGAAGAGAGGAGCAGGAGAATTATGGTTAGTGTAAATCAATCCAAATTAAATCCATTGCCCAATAAAACAGAAAATAATATTATGAACTTCTTCTGAGCTTTGTCTTCCATAACTTTCATCAATGAGAAATAATTTACTTCTCTGCCCAAACCCTTGTATATTCCTAAATGGCCTTAGGAAGTGCTTTGGGTAGACTCAGAAAAAAAGAACTTCAGTTGAAAGAATGGTGCTAACCTATTGCAGATATGGATGTCCCCAGATTTCTTGGGGAAAATGTCACTGTACATTTATAACACATGAGGCATTTCACTTTTGACCCCAGGTGTGTTCATGGTTTCAAATAGTCAACTCCCTCAGCCAACTACATGGCTGAAAATCTCCCTCCTAGTTCACTCTGATTCTCCACTGAAGCGTTGCTTTGGAAAGCTTAGTGACAAGCTCTACAGTGCTAATCCAAGCCTCACATCCCAGATTTCCGTTCTCAAGTCCCTGGATGAGAGTGTCCCTTGGGTCTAGAGTCCCCTGTGTGGTAGACGTGCCCTGCCTGCTCCCACTCTCTTCCATTCGCATCCACTCTCCTGCTGTTTTCCTGTCCTGCACAACTAAGCAACATGCTATTTTATAAATAGGGAAGCAATTGTTTTGATAAATTGATTTGTTCTGCATTTTCAAAACTAAAAGTTTCTTTGAAGACAAACAAAAGAGTACAGTAGGTTGGATTTTAATTTTTGGAAACACATACCATGTTCTTCCAGAAATCTAATCTTCTAGATTAATGAATCATATCAGATATTGTAAATTAGAAATTACTTCAACAGCACAGAAAACAATGCGAACAAATTGAAGCCGTTTATTGAAAAAGACATTGTGGTCCCCACATGTCAAACACGTTTGAACATAAATTTGGTTTTTTAAGCTCAATAGAACTGGTTCTTTGCAATTAGATGTTCTGTCTTGGGCTTCTCCTTAGGTTGGTCTATAAAGGACTTGGGGTCCCCCCCTTTTTTTCCTATTTCTTTGAACTTTAGGGAGGATCTGAACTTTAGGGAGGTGCTGAAATATCAAAGTATTCCGTCTAACAGCCCACTTATATCGTAACAGTGGCATTTTATATTATAACATTTTACAGTATTAGAGCATCATTATTTCCAAAGCCCAACTAAACACATGATTCATTGGATCCAGATAGATTTCAAAAGAATTTACAGGGAAAAATATGGTGGGACTAGGAGGATCTGGTTTTATGAACATTTTATGAATATGAGCGGTCAGGCTTAGGGATTTCACTGACTACCAGGGAAAGAATTGCTGGGGAACCCTAGTCTTTCCATTTGGGCTTTCTCTCTTTCACAGCCTGCAAATTAAACTTAGTAGAGCCATGCAGTGATTCAAGATGGACTTTTGCTGTCCCATCTTGGAGATGCGGGAAAATACAAGTGCAGGCTATCAGTCTATCTTGAACCACCTACACTCATTAAGTCCTAGAGTCGTAAAATGGGAATAAGAATATTTCCTGCATTCACTGATTTGTTATGATGATAAAGTGAAATAATGTATATAATGTATTTTGTGAACCACAAATCAATATATGAATGTACAGGTGGAGGAGGAAACTGGGGAGGAAAGGAGCCTGTTTTCCCTGAACCTCTAGACTCTAGAGCCAGACACTGTGCAAGATAGTTTGGGTATAGTATCTCATTTACTTTTTTTTTACTTTTTTATTATTTTTTCCACTTCATCCAGTTTATTTTTTATTTTATTCATTAAACATGGTTTAACAATTAGGAGGAATTCATCATCAAACAATCAAGAACAAAAGTACAATGACAGAACAAGCCAAGGCTGGTGCCATTCCATGGTTTCCCCCTTGGAGTTCCCCATGGTTCCATGTTTCCCCCTACTGAAACCCCAAGTTAAATGGACTTCTCATGGAAGTTGGAGGTTCCCCTCTGATTAGATTCCCCCATATTACCTCCCTCCGGTCTCCTTGATATCCTTCCTATTCCCTTCCCCTTCCCCTGCCTGCCTCCCTATGTCCCCCAGCATCCTAGTAGATTCAAAAACTTTGGCACATATATAAAATGGAATACTACTCAGCTATTAGAGAAAACAATATTATGGCATTTGCAGCCAAATGGATGGAGATGGAAAAAATTATGCTAAGTGAAGTATCCCAAACTCAGAGACTCAAGGGTCCAATGTTTTCTCTCCTTTGTGGAAGCTAGAATACAAGCAGAAACAGTATGATAGATGGCTAAGCTAACAATTACCTCAACATGTATGAATTTTTACATGATCATAGGAAATCTCATTTACTCTTCACATCAGTTCAGGGAGCTGAATATCATAAGGTTCCCTTTAGTTTCTTTCCTAATTTTTAAAAGTTATAAAATAATTTGAATATAGCATGAAAACATCCAGATTTGAAAAGGTTAACATTCTACAAATACTCTTCAGATGTCTATTTTCTTTTCCTCCAGAAATGAAGTATTATAGACAGTCAAAGCATTACCTTCAACTCCCCCCACCTTCTTCTATCCCTTCACCACGTGTATACGCCCACATGAATGTTTTTGTGATTGTATTGTTTGCATGTATCCATAAAATATATACTTAATGTTTGTGTTTTAAACATTTGAACAGAGTTTAATCAATGCTGTTTGTTTCCTTCTTTTTCTTTCAATATTATGTTTTTGAGATTTGTCCATGTTAATGGATGATCTCAAGTTTATTCAGTTAACAGATGCATGCTAGGGTAATGTTAGAATAAACTATTAAGGCTGGGTGCAACGGCGCATATCTGTAATCCCAGCAACTCAGGAGGCTGAGTCGGGAGAATCATAAGTTCAAAGCCAGCTTCAGCAACTTAGTGAGGCATTTAGCAACTTATCAAGACCCATGTTTTAAAATAACAATGGGGCAGATATAGAAGAATCAAGAGACTGGGGTGTGGGTGATATGGGTGTAATTCTGGTATAAGAATAAGTGCATATTATATTGTTACTTTATATGCATTATGATTGTACAATAACTCAGCTTCTTGATAAAAAAATAAAAAGGGCTGGGAATGTGGCTTAGTGGTTAAGTGCCCCTGGGTTCAAATCTCAGTACAAAAAAAAGAACAAACCATTGATTATATTGGTTATTTATCTATCTCCCAGCTAATAGACAGGTGCACGTTTTCACTGTTTTGCTGTTATGTACATTAGTACCCATCTAAACCCATGCCAGTCATCAGTTCTTTTATGAATAATAAGTAATGTATCCCTGACTCCCTTGCCAGTGGCTTGCATTCTATCAGTGGCAGCACAAGTAGCTTTGGTAGTGTCTGTAGCAGTAGAATCAGGGACACCTTGCTTGCAGAAATGATGTTGGTAGCAGCAACAGGTTCCAGACTAATTGCTATAAAAGAAGAAGCAGCGGCCTGGGGTCCAGGATTCTAGCTCATGTTCAGACACTCGGCTCCAACAGCAGGAGCTTTAGCAACATAGCATATTGGCTTAGAGCTTCCTGTGCACATTATGTGTAACTTTAGTTATTTCTCTATTAATCCTTCAGCTCTTGACATAGCCTTGTGATAAATTCCTATGTGAAATATCTTCTGTATGGTATACCTGGAATAATTCATTTTCCTGATCTAATCCCAAATGATTCAGTTCCTGACAAATTCCTCATTATTAAAGATGTACTTTCATTTGTGTATGTCTTACATCCCACTCTAATTGGTTAGTTCTTTGAGACCAGGAGTGATATCTTAAACAGAATGGGAAGAGTATGGTGTTGTGATAAACATTGATAGATACCACAACTACAAAATTCTAGTGGCTTAACACAATTCAGGCTGATTCGGGTTATCCTCTACTGATTGGCTCAGGAATCTGGCCTTCCTTTCTTGTGGTAAACCATATTTACATATGTCTTCCAAGCATGACATGGCAGGGAAGAGAGGGGTGAGGGAGGTCCTCCAAAGCACAAGTGTCCTCATTCCAGAAATGACTCATGATTTTCAGATTCCTACTTTCAAAACTCACTCATTTGGTCCCAATACAATGGGAACTTAAAGAATATGAATTTTTTTTATAGTACTCAATATCCTCATGATATGAAGATTTTTAAGCCAGACAGAATTGGGTTAGAGTTTATATTTCATTTTTTACTGACTTGTGACCTCAAATTATTTAACCCCTCTGAGTCTTCATTTTATATCCATAATAATTCTCAACCTGCACAGCCGTTATTCATTTTAATTGAGGTGATGGCTGTGAAGGTGATGATTATAGTAGGTGATGTTTGAGAGTGCAGACAGACTAGTAAATCTGTGTATACATGGCTCATTGAATTCTCAAAACATTAATGTACTAAAAGATTCCTATTTTGTAGAGGAGAAACTGAGGCACATAAGTGAAGCAATATGGTTAATTCACATATCTAGAAAATGGCAGGCAATATTTAAAATCAGAGCTGTCTACTTCAAAGTCCATGTCTTTTCCTCTCTGCTTAAAAACATGATCTCTGGGAGCAATTTGTCACAAACTTTGAAGATGATAATTCGTTGCAATCTTAGACTCTGCAGCAGTAATAAAAATAATCATAATAATTGCTCAAGTAGTGCTGACTGTGAGTCAGGCATTATCCTTAGTCACTTATATTTATTGCTTCATCTAATCATTTTGATTTCTCCATTTTGAAAATAAAGAATATGCTCAAGTAACTTACCTAACATCTCACGGCTAACAAATGATGCTAACAAAGGAATTAGGGAAATAACCCCAAACTCCTGATTTGAATGATATTTTTAAATTAATTGAATTGTTTGGTCTTAAATAGTTGTTGAAGTGCATTCTATGGAATATAACTTCTAGGAGACATTCTTAACAGTTGTGCAGAAAAAGGAATTACATGGTCAGTTATGTTTGAGAATCATCACTTGCCCAGCCCCCACCATTGTGGAGATTCACCATTTATAATAGCCCTCAGAAACCCTAGAGTATTGAAAACCAGTTGCTTCTTGGACATATTTGCTCATGGAATGTTTTGTCTTTCCCTTTGGCCTCTGGAGGGACTAGTTCTTTGAATGCAGCCTGGGAAAGGTGAGACCATATTGTCCAAGCCAATCAGTCCTTCCAGGGCTCAAGGAAACAACCAGGAGCTTGCTCTTCCAAAAGTCTCAACTACAGTGGAACCATGGACAGAAAACTGGGTGACAATTTCATCAATCTGTCTTTGTTCAAACTTCAGTCCATCCTCATGTTTGGCTGAATCCATGAAACATAGGCCTGCTGTAGAATGCTGTCAGGAAGAGCCTCCTTGGTTAAATGGAGATTCGGGGCAGATCCTGGCAGGGTCCTTCTTCCAATGTGGCCTGCAGAGCACACGTGGTTCTCAGATTCTGTGCCAAGTGAGCCTGGACATGAACAGCAGTCATTTCTTACTGGACCCATCAGCTGGTAAAAAGAGCACAAGGAGAAGAAAGTTTGCTCAGGGCCTCAATCAAGTAGGAGGGGAAGGACTGTGGAAATAATAGACGGTCATGCATTATTTATCACTATTATGGCTCAGCACAAACAGCATCATCCCATTGACTTCTCCCTTTTAAATGAGCTGGGAAGAGGGCCAAGGTTGTTTTTCAGATTCCCCCGAGACAATGTGAGTGAGTCTGTGGCATTTGTGTTTTATTAACTCAAGAGTTTCCCCTTTGTTTCTTCTGCATGACACAGGAGGAAGTCAGTTTCTATCCTCTTGTTTTAAGTTAAGCTCAGGATTGTTGGCAGTTCCTAATCATACACTAATTATTTCTTTCAATATAGAAGATTAAGAACTTTCAAAGTCACAAAGAAAAAAAAATCAGAGCAAGAGGAAAACAAAAGATGAACTGCTACCTTTCAATGCCCCTGGAAACAAGACCCATTCAGTAAGGGTGCTGGTATTAACCATTTTCAAGGAGAACATTTGGCTTCAATGTGGGAGTGATTCCTTCATTTCTAAGCATAATTTGAGAACAAGAGTGTAAAGAGCTCTTAATTTAAACAGTTCCAAGATTATTATTTGACTATATTATGAGTCCACAAGATGTAGGTTTTGGATATAGACCAGATACTAATTGCTCCATACTCTGATAGCAAGGCTAAGATACAAATAGTGGATCAACCTGATGCTAATTTTCCACACTCTCAAAGGGATAGGAGGTCACCCAGCTGCAGGGGAAGGGGAAGTTCTGCAGTCAGGGGTATGCCAGCCTCCAGCTTCCTGATCTGACCCGTGGTCTCTGAAAGTGACAATGGTACAAAAATCTTGGTCTAGTCAGTGGGATCAGATTATATGGTAGGTGTCTCATAACACTCATGACAGAAGAGCAGTGATATAGAAAAGAAAGAAGTAGTGAGAGAACAAATTGGAAGGAGGGTTTCCTGGAAAGAGGGTATTGATAGATAAAAGTGGTATGATTCTTTCTTCACAAAGCTTTAAGGTGTTTTTGATTTCTCACCAGTCTAACAGTGTTTCATTTCTTGATAGACTCAAGAGAATTTTTGTGATTTTGCCTTGCTTTTCTCATTCCCCACTGTCTGCTTTCAGCCACCAAAATGGAAAAGGTGCTGATGAGAATGTAAAAATATTTCCAGTCAAAAGCCACCTGGGGATCTCAGGTGAGAATAGAGGCCACAAGGCTCATGAGCAGCATCTCAGATGGAGCTATATTCTGACCCACTGGCCTCTGGTGTATCCTGAGCCCAGCTGTGGAATGAAGGTCCAGAAGTGACGTCAGGATCAGGAAAGGAGAGGAGTTTGATGGGAAGAGCAGATGTCCTGGTGTCAGCCTGACCCTGGCCAAATTCCAGCTTCATTGTTTAGAAGCAGTGAATTGTTTTCTCACCTGGAAAGTTGGGGTGACACCAACTCCTTTGCAGGGAAGTTATCAGTTTTAAATAAGGAAACCTCAAAGGGTCCATCATGGTGCCGCACTCGTGTTAGTTCTCCGTATTCTCCAAGTCCTCATGTCTGGACCTGAATCCCAGAGTCTGGGCACCAAGGCAACTTCCACATACAGTACCCACAACCTAACATCAAACCTGCACCAGACACTGGGCTTATAGTGTGAGCAAGACATGCAGTCCTGAATCTTAGGGAATGTGCAATTTGATGAGATAAATGGATGTCACATAATTGTGGAAATACACATGGTCACAAACTGTGGTAAATACATTGCAACAGTGGGCAGTACAAGGTGCTGTTATGGCCCATGGCAGAGTACATGGCTTCCGGCTGGCCACAGGACCGTTTACCTTAAGCAGGTAAGGGTCTTATGCCCCCTCACCTCACCCCATAGTTTTTAACAACTGCTGTCATCAATATCTCCTTCACAGGGGTTGAAGTCTTCTTTCTCAGTCAACTTTCAAATGCAGTTTTCCAGGACAGTTGAGGCACTATTTTATAATCTCAAAGGAAACAGATCCTTTCCTGGGATCAGTGGGAAAGGGACCCCTTGGGTTGGGGTAGTGGAGGAAAGAGAGAAAAAATAATTTCATTCCAAAGAAACACTACAACAATTTCAAACTGCTTTGATGGTTCTTGACAGTCTTTCATTTCAAACACTTACTGGTTAATGTGTCAGATCTAGTCAACATGGCAACCAAATTCCAGCCTGACCTAGCTCCAGAGGACAGCCCTGACTATCAGCATCAAATAAATATTTAAAACAAAATGGGATTGGGAGGAAGGATGGGGAAAGGGAAATATTGGAGATAAGTTAGGCTAGATTCTGCTACACGGACCTAACATGTAAACCCAATTCTGTGGCTGTAAACACAGTCATACAACTTTGTAAGCACATGCTTTCAATTTGCATCACTTCCATATTGAAAATATGCTTTCCTAAGTCACCATAGGATGAGAAAAGGAAATGAGGAATTAGTATGGGAGGTTTTCATGGGCTATGTTATTTGGAAGTGGCTCACATTATTTCAGACTTCATTCCATTGACTTAGACTCAGTCTTATGGTGCTAACCTATCTCAAGAAGCCTAGAAAGTAAAGCTGAGATGTGTAACTATGAGAGAAAAAGTGGGGTTTTAAAACACACAGAACAGAGTATGTTTTCACACAGGGATCTTCCAGTGATGGACCTACATACTGGGAGGCAGTGCATTACTATGCTATTGAGATCCACTGAGGAGGAATCAAGCTTATAGAGGTATCCATCAGAGTCCCACTCTTATCACCTTTGTAAATCCAGGCCACTTCCTTCTTGATAAAGTATGAATAGTACAGTGCCTAGTTCATAGGGCCTTTGGAAAGATTAGCTGAGTGACTTACTCTTATTTACATTAGGTGGTTTCTCAGGTCAATATTATCTCCTTGTGATTTTTATGTAAAATGTAGCTTCAAGGTGTATGCCCATTTCTTTTCTTGTATATTGAAGCTCCACCTGCACCCAGAAACAATGCCTATCTGTGTAGATAGAAGTGGACCATCTCCCTTCTTTTACAGAATCTCTGAAAAGTTCTTGAAACACTGGGTATGAGACCTCATATATTGAAAGATTTTGAATCTGAATCTCCATACTGTTAAAGAAAAATAAACAAATCTTGTGAGAACTGGTACCCTTCAATAAATGAATGGATAAAGAAATTGTGGCATATACACACAATGGAGTACTACTCAACCATAAAGAAGAGTGACCTTATGTCATTTGCTGGCAAATGGATGGAACTGGAGAATATCATGTTAAATGAAATAAGCCAGTCTCAAAAAAAGAAAAAAAACCCAAAAAGGTGGAATGGTCTTTCTGATATATGGAAGCTAATCCAAAACAAGGAAAAGATTAGAGAAATAGAGAAAGGGGAAGGAAATGGAGAAGGGAAGAAGAATGAGATAGGGAAAGTTCATAGAATGAATCAGACTTCACTTTCTCGTGTTCATATATGAACATACCATAGTGCACCTCATCAACAGTTATATCATCAAGTCACTAAATAGAAAAAAGCTATTAGTAAATAATAGATCAGTAGAGTAGAGGGAAGGAAACAGTTGGGGGAATGGGAAAGTCTGGGGACTGAATTAGAATAAGTTATATCTCACACTCTTCTGACAGGGGACTCATATCCAGAATCTATAAAATCCTCAAAAATCTCAACCTCAAAAACCCTAACAGCTCAATCAATAAATGGGCCAAAGAGCTAAATAGAAACTTCTCAAGAAGATATTGACAAGCCAATGAATATATGAAAAAAATGCTCTAAATCACTAGTAATCAGAGAAATGCAAATGAAAACTACATTAAGATTTCACCTCATGCCAGTCAGATTGGCAAAAATGAAGAAAATAAAAAATAATAGATTCTGGAGGGGTTGTGGAGATATAGGTACACTAAAACACTGTTGGTGGAACTGCAGACTGGTACAACCCCTCTGGAAAGCAGTGTGGAGAATACTCAAAAAATTATGGATGAACCCACCATATAATACAGCTGTTCCTCTCTTGGGTATTTTTCTGGGGATTTAGAATCAGCACATAACAGCAACACAGCAAAATCTATGTTCATAGCAGCTCAATTTACAATAGCTAAATTATGGAAACAACCCAGGTGCCCCTCACTGGATGAATGGATCCAAAAACTGTGGTACATGTATACCATGGAGTTCTACTCAGCAAATAGAAACAATGATATTGCAGTCTTTGAAAGTATATGGATGGCTATGGAAAAATTCATGCTGAGTGAAGTCAGCCTAACACAGAGAGTCAAGGGTTGAATGTCTTTACTCATCTGTGGAGGCTGAAGCTAGACCCTTGCCAGTATGAAAAGTGGTCAACTCTCATGTATTAAACCCAGCAATGGTGTAGTGACACACAACCTAAGGCATTCATAGAGATGTATTGAGAAGGTGGGGGGAAGGATTACAGTGGGAAATTAGGGGGGGACATTGGGGGTAAATCTAATTTTCAGAATAGATACATATCATTGTCTCATTGGAAGCATTTTTGATTATACAATAACTAAATTTCTTAATAAAAATGTCAATTTTTATCCTATTGTCAAGTATATCTAAAAATAACTGGGGATAGGAGGAAGAGAGGGGAATAGGAAATACAGGGAATTGAGTTAAAACAAGGAACACACTACACTTTTATAATTACGCCAGTATACATTTTACTGTCATGTATATTTAAAAAACAGGATGGGAAGAAGTTGGGGGGAATGGGAGACTTAATTAGAACAAGTTAAACTCCTTGCTTTTATAATTAAGTCATTGTACAATCCTATGTATACCTAAAGAAGAATAAAAGCATTCAAAAATCAATTTCTTTAAAAAAAGAGCAGCAAATTTTCTTCTGGCAAAGAGTTAGTGGCTCTCTGGAGACCTTGCCATAGAAGACAAGAGGTAGTTGTATCTGTCTCTTTCTTCCCCAGAGAAAAGAGCATCATCATTGAGCCAACCATGCCTAAGGTCAATCTTGCTCTATGCCTAGCTCTGTGTTCAGGCAGAGGAAGGTGGTGGTATCCTGGAAGAGGTCATGAAGGTTTAGGAGAATCACTTAGGAGCAAATTTTCCCAAATCCTCAAACAACGTGTATGTAGCAAATGCTTTTTCCTAGAAGGAATTTTGCTATTTCATGTCATAAATAGCTGTTCTTATAAGTTTGCCTTTTCACTTAATACTTTGAAGATTTCAGATTATGGATTTTTCAGTACATGAGGTACCATCTTCAGTAACTTGACTTCAGTAGCTTGAAATTAGCCATGGAGGTAGTATTTACACCATGGAATGGACAGACACTAAAAATTAGGGCTTTTTCACTTGTGCATATGGCAAGGGTGGTAGCTGGAATACCAGTTGTTAAGTATTTATCAGTATGACTTTGTTTTAAAACTGAATACTCCCAAAAGGCAATATAAGTGCAGCCCAACTCTGTTGTAGGGACTTCAAGTCTTTTGGTAAGAACAAAGAAGTATCTTTGAAGGTTTGGATTTATTTATTATGCTTTAAATATTGGTTTTATTATTCATTTTTTCTTATTGCAAAATGACACAATAATTTTAAAAAGAAAGAGATGATTTCTGTCATTTTTCATTTATATAAAAATAATAGTATCAACAAATAACATCATACTGCACAGTTTTTCCACTCTGCAATAGGTTCTGATTATCTTTCAAGGTAACTAAATATTCTGCAAAAAATATTTTAGATAATATTTTGAAATCATTAGCACATGAATTTAAGGCACTGTGCATAGTGTCGTTCATTTTTTGGGAAAGGGAAGAGTCTCTATTAACTACTCAGTTGTGGAAAATTTCCCATGCCTTTCTGCCTCCAGCATATGGACAGGTCAGAACAACAAGCACACTGGTATTCTTCCCAGCCAATTGACTGAGCTCTCATCAACAATCTTTGGCTGATGATTTTGAGATTTCTCACAGCTGCTTCAGCTGCTTTCAACCTTCTGTATCCATCACAAGAGAACAAATTAGAGAAAATTCCCAGGTAAAGAAATTGCTCATGATTATCTGGAAGGGTTACCTCCCACCTAGAAAAATGACTTGAATGGAAAATTCATTGAAATAAATGAAGTTGAACATCCCTGATCACAAACATACCTTCCCATCCTACCCATGAGCTTATTGCCTCTCTGATACACAAACATCAATTAAAATAATTATTCTTAAATTATCATTTCAATGCACTTTTCATACAAAGCAGCATTAAACATCTGCAAATTCAGCTCAGAACTATTATCTCTACGGTGATATTAATTTTGATGGCAGTTGAGTAAAACTCTCTGAAAACCAATTTAATAGTTGTCAATCTACCCCATCCCCATGCTTCCAACCCCTTATCCTGCTCTTTTTTCTTTTTCCATAGCACTTTGATCATTTGCTTACTTACTATGTAATTTACTTATTTATTATATTTATTACCTTTTTCCCTTCTGGATTATAAGTTTCATGAGAATCAGGATCTTTGTCTTATTTACTAATATAACTCTATGCCTAAAAAAATTACAATGTCTGGCACATTGCAAATGTTCATTAAATGTTCTTTAATGAACCCCCAGCCGTGGTATAAATTTAAGGCCTTGCATTATGGCTGCTTTTTCCAACTATGGCTCTGAAAACAGCTGAGAGTTTGACATTGACACAAACCAGAAATCAAAGAAAAGCACGAGAACTGGGTTCAAGGCTATCTCTGCTTCAGCATGAACTACCATGCTTCTGTATACCAGGAACTACCACAGAACTTATATACTTTGAAGATTAAAGGCAGAAGAAGATGTCAGGGACTTCAAAGAAGCCCAGATAGACTAATAGTATTCACTTGAAGCTGTGTCTAGATTTAGAAATCTCCAATGTACCCTTTGCTATCTACCCTATTGGGATTTCAGAACATGTTTTTTATCCTTACAGTTAATGAACATCAACTATATGCCAGGAATTGATCTGAATATGTAACACACAATGATTATTTAATTTTAATATTGACAAACCCAAAAACTGATGAGGAAGTTGAAGTCAAGAAATGCTGAGTAGCTTATTCAAGGAGGAAATGGCCAGGACATGTTTGAGCTTAAACTGAGCCCAAGTTTAAACTCTTACCACAGAGTGGGTAAGCCTCACTGCAAGGCTGTGAGCACCAGATTTCACTCTCCTCAGTTTCCTCATCTGTACAATGGAGATGGAACTGGGTTCTTCAAAGGATGGCAGTTAAGGACTACGCAGGTTGGTAAGTGTGGAATTGCTTATCACAACACCTGACCATCAATCAGAGGAAATTTCTTTCCATCTTTCCTATCTGACAAGTGGAAAAACTGACATCAATTAAGGAATTTATCTAATGTATCCTTTACAATGTCAAGTAACCTGATATGAATCTCCACCTTCTCCAACTGTGCTGCTTCCTGGTGTATCCAAATCCCCAGAAATAAGAGCTGTCCTTTTTAGCCACTTATGCTCATGAATTTGACCTGGGGAGTAAGCACATTTTCAATGTGAATATGTTTTCAAATTCATGTTGAGAGGGAAAAATAAAATATAATAACAAAACCATTGTGAAGAAATTTTAAAAACACTCGACTCATTTTCTAGAACTGATTGAAGTTAGAAAAAGTAATGACTTTCGTCTTTTATGTGTCTATTATCAGCCAGGCCCTATAATGAAACCTTGCATAAACATGTATTTTTCACCCTGTTTTATAGGTTTAAAAATGGGGGCATACAGAAGTTGAGTAAATAACTCAAGATCACCCAGCTAGCAAATGAAAAAGGTGGAAATTGAACCCAGATCTGTCTGATTCTCAACACCTCATTCTTGGTCTATATTCTGAGTGGCTGAAGGAATTACTTTTACTTCTCAAGATATTGATTTCCCCATGGTACTCTTCTCCCTCATAAGTTTAGCCATCTCAGTGGGGGAGATAATTGTGAGGACTATTACCCCAATGAAAGTGTAAGCCTTTTGAAGGCAAAAACTGAGACACATTATTACATACATTTCTTATAAATCTAGTACAATCTTTAGTACTGGGTACTGTACTGAATAAATGGTTTTGACTGATCCATCAGCAAAAGACCTGGTTTTGAATTCCTGGAAGAAACCTTCCCAGGACTAACTTAGCAGTAAAAAAGACTACGTACTGTGATATGAACAGAGATGAAAAGCTCTTGAATCACATGTAAAAATATGTTGCATTTTGGAGTGGATTCTCAGGACAGGCTCTTATTTTGCCCCAGTTGACTTTAACACTTCCATGCTTATTTATTTTACAATATAGAAAGAGAGCTAAACTGTCCTTCCTGGGATTGTGCCATGGTGCCATTTGTTCTCATGACCTGGGTGCATGTTTAGACATTGACTTACATCTTCTGCTGGAGATGCATTTGTCTTTGTTCTGTAGCTTTATCTAGCAATAGACTCTGCTTAGCAATGACAGGAGAAAGAAAAGGTTTAATCACACCATTCATCACAATTGGGACATGAAATGCTAGGAAGCTTGTCCAAACTGAATATTAATGCAAATAATTTTGACAACTAGGAGATGTTATTGTTTATCCAATTAGGACATTAGGGCAAGTACAAATGTGGTCTAGATCCTCAACCAAGAATAGCAAAGAGAGTCCTGTGTAGGCTCGAGATGGCTTTCTTGAGCCTTTGAAAAGATTCCCAGTTTTGACAACCAGGACTGTTTATAGATCCTTTGCTCATATTTTGAGTTCATCCCAGATGGAGAAGTGGGCCTGCTGCTGTACCTATATCTTCACACAGGGGCCACTGTTGGCAGGCAGCCCTGTTCTTACATAACACCTCATCTTTTCCTCACCTTTACCATTTTGAGGGAGATAGAGAGATGTGAGAGAAATCCTTTCCCATCATCCCCCTCCATTCCTGGGTTCCAAATCCCAGAAATTCAACTTTGGGAAAGCAGATATTTGTTTTTTCTTTTCACTCTCTATCCAAAATCTGTAGGCAGTAGGAGAAAGAAGCCTTATGCATGGACCCCAGTGATTGAGCACTGCAGAGGTTTGATTTCCTGTTGAGTTCTATAATCATTTCCGGATTATGAGGATTTTAAGCAGAGGAAGGATCCTGGATAAATTAGTTCTGAAATAACAAAGAACAGCTGAGCAGGAAGCTCTTGTGGTTTTGATCTGAAATGTCTCCCCAGACCTCCTGCAATGATGGACCCCAATGTATCAATGAACAGAGATGAGGTCTGTGGGGTGATTGGATATTGAGGATCTGTCTTACTCAATGGATTAGTCCATTTATGGATTCATAGCTTAATGGATTTGGGGTCAGTGCTTTGTTATAAAAGCTTAAGTTCTCTCTCTCTCTCTCTCTTTCTCTCTCTCTCTCCCATCTTTCTTTCTTTCTGTGTTTCCTGGCCATTATCCATTATGAGGTGAGTGGCTTTGTTCTATCACCATGATGCTCTCCTTTGCCACATGCCTAAAGCTATGGGGCCAAGTGACTATAGACTAAACCTTCTAAAATCGTGAACCAAAATAAACCTCCTGTAAGCTGTTAATCTTAGTTATTGTGTCACAGCAATGGAAAGCTGACTAACACAGAGGTCTATAAATTTCTTGACTTTTATGTGATTCTAATATATTCCCTTTGATGACAATGACGATGATGATGATGATGACGACAATTATAACACAAGTACTTTTGAAATATTTTGAAGACTTAATTTCAAATATCACATACTATATAGTCCCTCTGTATCCATGGGGGACTGGTTTCAGATACAAACCCTTAGATATAAAAATCTATGAATGCTCAAGTCCCTTTGATAAAATGGTGCCATATTTGTATATAACTTATACACATTTCCTTGTCTTCTAAATGATCTCCAGATTGCTTATAATACCTAATTATATGCTATGTAAATATTGTTATATAATTTAGGAACTAATGATGAGAAGTCTGCACATGTTTAATACACTACTTTTATCAAATAGTTTTGATCTGTGGTTGGTTAAAGTGGCAGATACAGATAGCTAACTATGCATTATGGGTTTGTACTTAATCTCTATTCTTCAAACTTCCCAGAAGAGAAAGAATTCCCTTCCCACTTCTTTCTACTTCTAACTCCTCCTCTACAAGGCATTAGGAGGGATGTTTACAATTAGTGAAATTGGGAAGCAGGGATTGAGGACCTTGGCACAAGCTTCTTTTGGAGCAGCCTGCTGAAGGACCTTCACATCTCACTTTCCTCCCACAGTGGGCACACTCCGACCTCGAGACACAGATGGTGAGGGCTTTCTCTTTCATGCTCTCCTCTGGAAATAAATGAAGACCAATCAAATGAGAACAAGTACAGGCTATTTATTCAGAATTTGCAACAGCAAGGGAGGCAGCAACCATCACTTGCATTTTGTTCGAGTCAAAGGCAGACAGGGAGTTGAAAGATTTTATAGTACAATAAAGCAAAACTTTAGGTGTACTCCAGTTGAAGGCTGTTGTCTTGAAGAAGCTGAAGCAACTGGAAATGGGGTACCCTATGCAATTGATTGGGTTACATATTTGGTGTTCTTTGATTTGTTGTAAGTTGGAAGCACTGAAAAAATTAAGTTTCATATGCTGGTTACTAGAGAGAGAGTCTGACTTCCAAGTCTTAGATATAGCAGGCTGACTTCCTGGGCTGGTTGCTGTAGATAATAGTGTTATGGTTTGAATGTGAAGTGTCTCCGAAAAGTTCATGTGTGACAATGCAGGTGAAATGATTGGGATATGAAAGCCTTAACCCAATCAGTTAGTAATCTCTAGATAGGGATTAACTGGCAACTGAAGGCAGGTAGGGTGTGGCTGGAGGAGGTGCGTCGCTGAAGGTGTGCCTTTGGGGTATAATTCTATATCTGGAGTGGAGTCTCTGTCTGCTCCCTGGAGCCATGCCTTCCACCATAATGTTCAGTCTCAACTCAAGCCCCAAGGAATGGAGCCAGCCTTCTGAGACTAAGACCTCTGAAACCCTGGGTCCCTAAATAAGTTTTTCCTCCTAAAATTGTTTTTATCAGGTCTTTTAGTCACAGCACCAGAAAAAGCTGACCAAAACAAATGGATTGGTTTCTTAGACTGGTTACCACAGATTGTGGATCACAGTTCTATTTTTATATCTGATCTGGTATATTCAGTCTCTTCCCACTTTGGAAGTAAGGAGCCTATGGGAATAAGGAAATTTTTTTCCTTTTATATTCATACTCACTCATACAAGATTTTTCTGAAGTCTTGATTTAAAATCAAGACAAGTGTTATGAAGCTTGATTATATTCACATAGCTAAGTCATATCTTCCAATTAGGTTAATAAGTAAGAAAGATGATATGTTCATAAATAAATAGGTAAATAATTCTAACTCTGTGGAAGACAAATATTTAAACAGAATTGAAGAACTATACAAATGGGCAGAAGACTTTAAAATGTTTCCTCTCCTTTTGTTAATGCCTAAGCTGTGTATCTAAAACCTTTAGTACCCCCCCCCCAATTTAAAGGCTTTTCATTTATATATTTGTGTTCTGTTTGACCACTTTGATGATCATTATCTTGGATGTTCAGTTACCCCTTTTCATGAGCCTTTTGATGGGAGAGGTGATTTTTTTTCTTCTGGTACATTAAATATAGGTTTTGGTTGTAAGGATATGGAGATAAAGAAATCACTAAGTTGTAAAATATAATGAACACCAAGGAATCTGAGCAGAATGAAGGGTGTGAGAGGTAGGTAAGATGGCCATGCAAAGATTAGTTTGAGCAAATAAAATACCAGAAACTTGAAGCCCTTTTTGTTCTAGGCATCATGGGTTGTTAATATTAATGGAAAGACAGGTGGGACTGGATTGGAAGGCTACACAGAAAGGGATTCCCATTGAACTTTTTGGTGATGTGCTCTTGACTTCATGAGGTCATCTACCCAGACCATTTGTGATTGAAATGTTTCTATTCTTCTCTGCCTTGACCTTGAACTCCAAGGGTGTGTGAGAATATAAGGGAGGAGGTTCTAAGAAGAATACACTTTTTTGTCACATTTACTGAAATACTGTCACAAATTATCTCATATATCCTCCTCAATCTTGGGAGGTAGGAATATATCCATATTTTCCAACCTAAAGAGTTGAGGTATAAGGAGAAAAAAAATCTGTGTGAGTTCACAAATTTTAGAAAAGGAAGGAAAGAGAAATATGAAATTATAGAGATGTAGAATTAGAGGTTCCAAAATTTAAATTCTTTCCACTGTGTCGGTGAAAAAGGAAGAAGCTGTAAATTGATTAAAATAGACAAAACAGAGTCTTCAGTTTTTCCTGGTTTACACCTGATTCTATGGGGCTGGGAAGGTGATATCTTTCTTCACCAATCATAAGAGTCATGCCAACACTTCTGTAACAAAAGACAGATTAACAAGAGAAAAATATAAAAGTTATTTCATAAAAGCTTTATATGGCATAGGAGACTTGAAGACCCAGAGCTTCAGAAAAATTGAATGGACAGCCATGTAGAAATGTGACTGGAAAGAGAATGATTTCATGGTGATAGACCAAGCAGGGAAACTCTGCAAAGGCCTCTTGGTTTAGATTCTTCCTAGCATTTATGCAGCATTTCTTCCTCCACCATATAGAACACAATCTCTGGAATGAAGATTGGATGTTACTGTCAACAGGGTAAGTCAGATATTTTATTTAAGACCAGTTTCTGTAAAGAATAATAACAGATAGTTAGAATAATATTTCTAGGTTTTTTGGCTTGATTTGGACAAGAGATATTCTCAATTCCATGACCCGTCATGTGGAAGGGGAACTCTGATTTCTTTGAATCACTTTGGGAACCAGAGAAGAGTGAAAAGTATGAGGAGAGGAGAAGATCAGAGAGGGAATTTGCTTTTGAGGCCTTCCAATTTCCTTTAGTTCAAATTATTCAAAGTACCATACTTTGAGTTATCATTTTCCTAAACCCCAATATTCCAACTGAAGAATTTTCACAGTCCCAAACTTGGGTTACTGGGTTTTCTCATAATCCATTGAACAAGTTTCTCAGTTCTGAAAATAGGTCAGTCCAGTGGAAAAGCTAACAGCTGGGTTTCATTTGAGGAGGCAGGGTTGTAGGTGTACTTCCACCAAAGCCAGGTCTATGTTTCAAACAGTCAGGTACAACTACACATTGCAAAGCAACACTTTAAACAACGGCAGACTTTGGGTATGATGGTAGTCCTATAGAGTTACCTTGGAGCTGAAAAATTCCTATTGCCTAGTGATGTCATAGCCATCACAAGGTCACAGTGTAACACATTACTCATGTGCTCACGGTGATGCTGGTGTAAACAAACCTACTGCATGACCAGTCCTATAGAAAGGAGGTCAATTATCACGATTTAAGTCCGGAAAAGTTGTAAGGACATACAACCTAAGGGATTTGTAGAGATGGTTTGGGAAGGAGGGAGGGGGAGGGATAAGGGTGGATAAATTGGGAGGAGTCTTGGGGGGGTAAATCTAATATTCAGAACTTATATATATTATATTTTTCATTAGAAGCACATTTGATTGTTCAACAAATAAATTTCTTAATAAAAATAAACAATTAAAATATATAGGACATGTGTACTGTGTACAGTACCAGATTATGATACTAAGTGACTATGTTACTGGTTCGTGTTTTTACTGTACTCTATTCTTTGTTATTTTAATGTGTATTTATTCTATTTATAAAAAGCAAGTTTATGTGAAGCAGTATTTCATCTTATGGTTGCAGCAGCCTCATTCATTTTGCGTTCACCAAGTCTCTTTCTCTTGATTACATCTTTTCTCTCTTGTACTTGGTTTAATTGCATGTCCTTCTGTATGTCATGACTCCTGAGTATAAAACCATACACTGCCAATGCTGTCGGTGACTGCCCTGGAAGTCAAACTAAAAGCAATGATGGGCTATGAAGTAGAAAACCAGTGGCGGCTACTTTCCAGGCAGATGTGTTCTATTCCACCTGAGCTATGATTTTAAACAAGACAAGGTGACAGAAGCATTTAAAGGCTCTGCTTCATCAAGCATCAGAACAGGCCTTGCTGGGCTCTCCTCCAGTTTATTATTTCATTAGGCGATACCCTTTCCTCTGTTTTTTTGTTTTCTGTTTTGATTTTGTTTTGTCGAAGCATGTTTCTTTAAAACTATACACTGCTTTCATCAGACTCAATATAAAATTAAAGTTTTCCCTAGGTCTTTGGGTCATCATTTCTGAAGGCTCTCATATCATATAAATCTGTGTTAAATATATTTGTTATGATTTTCTTTTATTAATTTATCTTTTCTCATAAGGGTATTAGCCATGACCTTTGGATGGGTGAGGATAAGATATTCCTTTTCTCCCTGACAATTCCTTGGCAACACATAATATGCTCTAAAATGGATGATACCAGACTGTGGATTTTATTGGACTGGAGAAGATAAGGCTTAGTGGATGTGGTCCAAAAGTAGACAGCAAAGCAAATATATTGTTTCATTAAGAAATTAAGAGAACTTTAGAAGCTTGTAGATAGATAGAGATGCGGGGGAGGGAGGTGTTCAGAGAAAAAGTAAGACTTTGTGGGGAGAAAAAAGAAAAGGACTATAAGTACTATTTGTGGAGATACCAAAGGACTTTTAGGAACATGATGTTTAATATTGAATCATAAAGTACTCACTTTCCCATAATGTAACCCTACCCCTTCATCCTATCCCTCAGTCAAGACTGTTAGACACTTCAGTAATTGTAAGTGATCTGGAAGAACTCAGGAAATGAGGTTTGAATTTGTGCTGTGATTGTGTTGAATCTGTGATTATGTTGGTAGAGTCTTCCAAACCATGACTATAGAATGTGTTTCCATTTGTTCGATCTTCTCAAATTTCTTACATCAGAGTTTTTTAGTTTTTGAATATAGATCTTTACATGTTTAGATACATTTTTACCTAAATATTACTATCCGGGGGTACTATTGTAAATGGTACATTGTTTTTCAAATTCCAGTGATTTACTATCAATATTCAGAAAAGCACTTGACTTTTGTATGCTGACCTGTGTTCACCTTGATAAAATCATTTGTTAGTTTCAGAAGTGCATGTGTGTGTGTGCACATGCATGTGTGTTTTGTCAATACTTTGGGATTTTTTATATGGTAAATCAAATCATATTCAAAGATAGGTTTATTTATCTTTTACCAATGCGTATAACTTTTATTTTCCTTTTAAAATTATTTCATTAATGAACATTCAATAAAATCCTCCATAGGAGGTGAAATGGTACATACTTACTTGTGTTGATCTTCAGAGGAAAGTGTCTGTTTCCTCACCATCAGTTGTTATGTCATTTGTAGGGCTTTTATAGTTATTCTATGTTTTTACTTTGATAAAACATTTTGTTATGAATCAGTGTTGGATTTTGTTAAATGTTTTTTCTGCACTTATTGATATGGTGATATGATTTTTATTTCTGAACTCACAGATGTTATGGGATTTTTGTATGTTGAACTAGCCTTATGTACCTGGAATAAATTACACTTGATTATGGTGTAGAAGTCTTTATATATGTTGTTGGATTTGATTTGTTAATATTTTGTTGAGAATGTTTATGTCTTTGTTCATCAGAGGTATTGGTCTGTTATTTTCCTTTCTTTTAATATTTTCATCTGGTTTTGGTGTTAGGGTAATACTACCCTCAAACAGTAAGGTAGGAAAAGTTTGCTCTGCTTCTATTCTGGAAGATATTGAGGGGATTGGTTTATTTTCTTTACATATTTGGTAGAATTCTCCAATGAAAGTATAGGCCTATTGCTTTCATCTAGGAAGGTCATTAATTACTATTTCTTTTTTTTCATTAATTATTATTTCTATTTCACTAATGGATGTAAGCATATTCAGATTGTCTATATCTCTTTGTGTGAGTCTTGCTATGTTGTATCTTAAAGTAATTGGTTCATTTCATCTAAATTAACATATTTCTGGGCAGAGTTCATAGTATTTCTTTATTACTCTTTTAATGTCTATGGTGTCAGTAGTGATGAAACCCTTCATTTCAGTTACTGGTAATTTACATCATATTTTTAATTTTCATGGTTAGCATGATAAAAGTTTTTTTATCACTTTTATTGATCTTTTCACAGAACCATTTTTTCATTGCTTTTTCTTTATTGTTTTCTTTCTTCCAATTTCATTGATTCCTGTTTAAATTTTTATTATTTTTCTTTTGTTGTCTTTATGTTTAAATTTCTCTCCTTTCCTTAGTGTCCTAAGGTGGAAGCTTAGATTATTAATTTTGGAAACTGCTTCTTTTGAAATATATGTATTTAATAATATAAATGTCCCTTTAAGCACTATTTTCACTACATTTTATACATCTTTATATTTTCATTTTAATTTAGTTCAAAATATTTCCTACTTTTCTCAAGATTTCTTGTTTAACCAATATGTTATTTGGAAGTATGTTTTTAAATGCCTGAATAATTGAGGTTCTTACAGCTACTTTTGTTACGGAATTAATTCCATTGTTTTCTGAGAACTCACTTTGTAGGATTTCCATTATTTTAAATTTATTAAAGTATGCTTTATGACCCAGAATGTGTCTACCTTGGTGAATATTCCATGTGAGTTTGAGAAGAATATTTATTCCATATTGTGGAGTATTATATAAATGTCAATTAGATCAAGTTATTAGTAGTGCTGTTTAGGAAATTTGTATCCTCACTGATTTCTACCTGTTCTTTCTATCAATCATTGAAAAAGGAATACGGATGACTCCAATTACACTAGTATATTTATCTATTTCTCCTTTCAGTTATATCCATTTTGCTTCATATATTTTGTGCTGTATTGTTAAATCCATATGGACTGTTACATTTTCTTAACAATTATCACTATACAATACTTCTCTTTATCCCTAACTTTATTATTTTATTGTTCTAAAATCTGTTTTGTCTGAAATTAAAATATTAGCTCCAGTTTTCTTTTGGTTGGTGTTAGCATTATGTATTTTTCTCTATCCTTTTAACTTTAATATATATGTGTGTGTATGTTTCTTTATTTATATATATACATATATATATAGTCTTTCTTGTAGATAACATATAGTTAAATCTTTTTTCTCTAATACACTGTAAATATCTGTCTTTTATTTCTGTATTTATAACATTCATTTTTAAAATGAGCATCAATATAACTGAATCAATAGTTACCATGTATGAAGCTGTTTCCTATTTATTGAATTTTTTCTTCTTCATTCAGAAATTTATTTGTTGAACAATCAAACAAACTTCTATTAAGATAATATAATATATATAAATTCTGAAAATTAAATTTACCCCAAAAGCCCCCCCAATTACTCACCCTTATCCCTCCCCATTTTGTACTCACTCTTTTTAAAAATAATCCCATTGTATCTCCTCTCTTAGCACAATTATTATTCTCCTTTAAAAAGATTTTTTTTAATCATTGCCCAAGAGTTTGCAATGTATATTGTTTTTTAACTAAGTCTACTTTTAAATGACACTATACCATTTCATTTGCATTCAGTGCAGGTAATATATTGCAATGTATTCCCAATTCCTACTTCTCATTCTGCATGACATTTTCATAATTTATTAAAATTCAGTCAATAAAAAATTATTAATATTTTAAACACTATGTTTAGATTGACTAAGAATGAGAAAAATCGAATTTATTTTTCTTTCATTTCTTCTTCCCTCAGTGTGCCTTCTTTTTATGTAGAGTTGAGTTTTTGACCTACATTATTTTCCTCTTCCACAAAGAAATTCTTTTAGCATGTGTTGTAGGGCAAAATTGCTGGTGGTTAATTCTTCAATGTTGTCTGAGAAAAATCTTTATTTCATCTTTACTTTTTTTTTTTTTGGCTGTCACCCATTTAATCAAATTTGTACTGTTGATCCTAGCCAGAATAACAAAACAAGGAAAGGAAATATAAAATAAAGGAAATGTCACCTTTACTTTTGAGGGATGATTTCATTTGATACAGGACTATAGGCTGACGGGAATTTTTCATCAATACTTTATTTTTCTCTTCTTTTGCTTATATGATTTCTGATGATGTGTGATATTATTCTTGTTCTTCTATAGACAAGATGATTTTATTTTAATTCTTTTATGATTTTTTTATCTTTTTCTTTGGTTTGCTGCAGCTCGAATATGGTACCCAGACAGAAATTTCTTTCTTTTTTGCATTTTTTCTGACTGTTATTCGTATTTTGTTTCTTCAGATTGCATGTCTCCTTGTGTCTTAGTGTGCTTTGTAATTTTTCTGTAGAATGCTGAACATGATGCATCAGGTAATAAAAACTGAGGTAATTGAGCCTTTCATGTGAGGATTCATGTTAAGCTGATTTATGTAGTATTTAATATTTGCTGTAGCTGTATCTGCCAGAGGCTTCCAGATTCTCCCAATGCCCTTGCTTTTATATCCTCTATTTTCTTTGGACTTCCTTAACAGTTCCTCTTTAGAAAGATTCTGAGGGCAGGTAGCTCTACTGGAGTCTTGTTGATATGGCAGTAATGTAGAGGTGGAAAGAAGGTTCTGTAATGTCATGCATTTCTTGGCTTCTACTGTCTCCCTGTGTGAGTCAGGAAGGCAAGAATAGGTTAGAATCAGGGAAAGACCCTTCTTCCAGGTGGGAAAAAAGTTTTGGTAAAGTATTTCTACCTGGAAGGAAACCCTCCTTATATAGAATACTCTGGAATACTCTGGATGTTTTTCACAGTGGTTACTTTGCCCTCTCCCTGCCTGGGCATGAGGGATATATATATCCTTGTGGGTTTCCTATAAGTAATATCCCTGAAAACATGATCTCATCCTTCAGACTTCAAGAACAAAAGTTTCTCATTCTTAAGCTGTTTAACAGTTAGCCTCCAGCTACTCATTGAAATTAATATCTAAGCAATCTACTAGTTTAGGACCTCAGCTGCTTCTGTTCTAGGTAAATAAATTACAGCTATGAATTTCTGGATTCATTTCTCTCTCCAGATTTCAGGGTGGGAGTTTGCCCTGCAAATTCAGTTCTCTGAATTCTGGTTGTTCAGCTTTTTCTTATTGGAAGGATGGATGAAAGGGATGACTGCCAAGGACTTGATATATGAAAGTTGAAATAGGGTGTTTTTTTCTTTTTTTCAGTTGTTTTATTATATATTTTCAAACATATTTGAAAAGGAGAAATAATAATTCAATTAACTGCTAAATTCCAGCAGTTATGTTGCTGGAATTATGAAAGAAAGGTCCAGGTTTCAACAATGGAAGATCAGAAATTCAGAAGGATCTTTGGCACTAATAATTCTGTGGAATTACCATAATCCTTTCTGGAATTCTTCTGGATTCTCATTAAGTGAGAAAAAAATTAATTCTTTATTTTGTTTAAGTCATTATTTTTTCAGAAAGGTGAACTTAAACTTTTTTTTAATTTAATTTTATTTATTTTATTAAGAAATTTATTCTTTTTTAAAATTTTTTATTTTGAACAACCTTACAAGATTTTAACAAAATAATATAAAATGTGTATAAAATATGCATATATTCTGGATATTGCAGTTAACCCCAGGAGTGCCCCCCCAATTACCCTCCCTTATCCCTCCCTTCCCCTTCCCATTATAACTCTAAAAAAAGTATTAGATTGTAAAGCATTACATCTTATCTGGATTTAACTCATGCTACTAGACCAACTTTCTCATTGTCCAGGGTCTAGACCCCA